>JAVCKT010045584.1:0-17258 GCA_032273925.1 Rhynchotus rufescens
ACCCGCCTGGATGCCGCCCTGTGCCCCGTGCTCTGGGTGTCCCTGCTGGAGCAGGGAGGTTGGACTGGATGATCTCTGGAGGTCCCTTCCAACCTTAAGGATTCCGTGATTCTGTGGCTCTCCCTGGCGACCTTTGCTTTTCTTGGCCTCCTCCTGACTCCAGTGAGGAGGCAGCTCTCCGCATGTAACCTCTGTACCTGCTGGTCAGGCTATTCCTTCCCAGCTACCTGAGAGGGCATCAAGTTAAGCCTTGTCTTACCTTTGAAACTACTTAGAAGTCTTTGCAAATCTTTACAGGTCTTCCATTTTTCTCCCTTTTACGCCCTTCTTTTCTCCCATTTCACCCTACTCGCTGGTTCCTTCAGTGCCAGCACATGCAGCCTGAAGAATGTGCAAAAACAAATCAATGTCTCCACTGCTCAGACTGTCTGCTTAAGGAGGAATAGCTTTTTCCCTCACTGAGCGGTGAGTTTCTTCTGGTCTCAAGGCCTTCACTGTCCAACCTGCTTGACTTTCTGAGCCCTCTTGGGCCGGGAACCTGTGTTTGAAGGTTCCCACAGCCCAAACCAGGAGGGGAAGATGAGAGAATTAAAAGGAAAAAAAGACTGAGAAAGAAAGTTGGGAGTGGAGGCAGGAGGAGCTGAAAAATATGATGAAAATACTGCAGAAGTGAGGAGAGTTAATGGAGGGTAGGGAGGAGGGAGCGGCTGTCGTGAGGTCGTGTGGGTGTCCTGTGTGTCTGGGTGTTGCAGCCCGCGCTGTGGCGGGAGGGATGGTGAGGGGTGCGGTGGGGACCCATCGCGCTCTGCCCCTCACTTGGGGGGCGATGGGGACCGGCCGCGCTCTGCCCCTCACTTGGGGGTCGATGGGGACCGGCCGCGCTCTGCCCCTCGCTCAAGGGCAGTGGTGGCTTTGGGCGGCCGCGCGAGCCGGCGCGCCAGGGCAGTCGCCCCCTCGGCTGGTAGATCAGAGCAGGGCAGGAGGCAGCGCCAGCGGTGCAACGGCAGCCCCCGCGGGGGTTTTGCACAAGTCTCCAGAGTTCATGGCATTGTCGATAATAACGTGCAAATCCTGACGCTTAGGAGAGCTTTAGTGCGCTATCGAGTAACATCAGCTAGTGACATGGTGCTTAACTCTTGTTCCATTACATATGTTGCTGAGTAAGAAATGCAAGGTAATGTAAGAAATGTAAGTGAAAGGAAAGCAAGGAAATGGGTTGTGGGCTGTTTGTGTGGAGAGAGCATCATGGACGGGTTGTTCCTCAGGGAGCCCTGCGTGGGGCTTGGCGCTTCTGCAAGGCCCTGGGATGGGTAGGAGAGAGGGGAGGCGCTGCTGGAAGTGCAAAGACCAGCAGGAGTTTCAGGGATCACTTACGGTGACTACAAGGTTTATTTTTAGATGCATGATTTGGAAATGGGGCCAAAACAATCCCAAAAATTGCTTGGATAGTTTTAAGAGCAAAGTTTGTTCTGGGTATATCATAAATCCACTGTCTCCCTCTGACTTCGACCTAAACTCTCCTGTACACCTCTGTTGTCTTGGGCATGTGTGTCACACCGGTGGGAGGGCTCAGCTCACTGGGGCACTCGGAGAAGTTCCCCTCGGAAGCGCTCAAACACGCGACCTCCAGCATCTCCGACACCAGCAGGCTCCGTATCTTGTTTGGCACTCCTCTCTGTCCGGCAGCAACAAAAGTAGCGAGGTACTAAAGAGCTTTTAATGCTCACTTTGAGTGAGTTGATAAAATGGGATTGGCAGAAAGCCAGAGGAGATTAATCAGACACAGTTTGTTAAAGGTAGCGAGCGCTGTTAGTTTGAGCGCTGCCTGTGAGCCGCTCTCTTGTCTTCTGCTCAGGAGAGAAGGGCCTGGTGCCCCACGGCAGGGGGGTCGAACTGCTCTGTGATCCAGCGGGGCCTTTTTCTCCTGTGCTCTGTGCGGTCCCCAGGGATCGTCGGTCTCAGCTCTTCGTGATCCTGTACCGTGAAAACGCCGCGTTGGCGACACGTGTCTGCATGGCTCGTGTCAGGGGAGCTGAAATCCAGGCTGAGGGGCAGCCCGCCCTCGGGCACAAGCTGCACGGTTGGCGTCGCCCTCTCCTGCACTAGCCTCTGCCTGGTGCAGGCTATATTAAAAAATACAACAGAACCTCCCCCCCCCCCCGAAATGTCAGATGCTTATGGAGTTGGAGATATCTCCAAAGCAAAGACTTAGTCAAAGATAAAGGTTCTTTGGAGACTTTATTTTAATAAAATGCAGTGGATGGCTATCAAACCACTTTTGGCACTGAGATGGTGGCATGTGAATGTGTCTGAATAAACCTTCCCTTCATTGCCTCTTTCTTTCCTTTTGCCGTCCTTCCTTCTGCTGCATGCTTTAGTAAATTACTCAACTAAATAATTATATTTTTTCTTCCTTATTCTGAAATTGCCTCTTCATTCCTTTCAACTTATCCCTTTCTAGATCGAGTCTATTCCCTCACTTTTCCCCTCCACCCACTCTTACATTTATTCAGACTTGACTGGGAAAGGGATATGAAATAGTCACCTCCCTCCTCCTCCTCCTCCCGAGACTTTTATCTGGCACGTTCCTGAATTTCTTTTGGTCCCATGAGCAATTTGTAAAGGATGGAATTCTTCTCCCATGTTCGGCCAGTGCGAGGTGATTGCCAGAGCATTGTTCTTAGGAAAACTTGTTTTTCTTCTGTAAGTGGGAAAAAAACGAAGGCCAAAACCAAATATTTTTAGAGCAGCGATGAAAACAAAGTTTGTGTTCAGGCATCCCTGCATCACCCAGTGAGTGACCCAGGACCGAGACAGCAACTGTGGCAATGGTCAGAGATCCTGAGTGCTGGGCAGAGCCCCAGCAAACCCATATGTTAAAGCTCAGAGGGAAAAGGTGACTGATTTTTTCCCAGAGACTGTAATACAGCCCTAGCCTGGCCCTTCTGTACGGCACTGCAGGTTTGCAGCTGGGCTCGTAGAGCCCACTGACCTCTTGCTTAAGGGCTGTGAGATAATCTCTGAACCCCAATTTGTAGGAAATAGATCACAGAAAAATGCGAGGGAAGTGGATGTACTGATGATAATGCCTGACTGAAAGGACCCAAACTGGTGGGTACCAACCAGTGCAGACCTGCTGGACCTGCTGCCCTTGGCTCTTACACCTTGAGGTTTCCTCACCATGCCTCGAAACACTCGGTGCTTTGTGTTGGAAAGCAAGCAGGACATTTCCGGGGATTTCATTTGTGCATGCGTGGGAGTAACTGAGCAATACAGGAGCCCGCCGGGAACGGTCACCGTGCCCCAAGAAGGCTGGTTGTGCCCACGTTGTGACTCATCCAGAGGGACGCTGTCACCCACCGGAGACCCCCAAATCCTGCTTTCTGCTGTGGTCTCCCCTCCGGCAGAGGGAGGGTTGTGACCCTGAGAGCTGCCGGGGCAGTCACGGCTCCTCCCCGGTCACCCTCCGTTTGTGTGCACCTTGCTTCGCTGTTTCTGCCTTTGCGGGGCTGGGTCTCCTGCAGCTGCTCGGTCACCTCGCGGGGGGCTAAGGCAGATGACTGCTTTGAAGCTCCTTGAGCAGCGTATGATGGCTCACACGCAACTCCCACGAGATGACGGCAGCAACGTGTCCAGAAGCAGATTTGTGGCACGGAGGTTTTGGGTTAATCTGCGTGCACAGATGGAGGGGCAGGGGAGCCAGCAGCCTGCGCTGAGGCTGCCGCTGCTGCTGCTGCTCCATCTCCCTCGCGTGCGGCTCCGTGGGGACACGAGGCCTCCGGGGATCGAGGACCGGGGCCCCCTGCTCCCCAAAGGTAGGAGATACGCGGCTCGCAGCTGAGCACGGGGAGGTTTTGCTGCAGGGTCTGTAGGATTGGGGAGGCCGGCCAAGCTGTCTTCCTCCCTGCCCTCTCCTGAGTGCTTTTATTCTGTGCAGCTGTAGTGCTTCCCAGCTGCTGCCTTCCCATATTCCCTGCCGTAGAAGGCTTGGAAAACCTGACCACTGACTGCTGCTCTTTGCCGGGAGGCTGCTCCCTCTCCCACCATGGTCTGTCCTCTCAGAACTGCCTGCTTCTTCCTTGGGTACCAGTTCTGTATTGGGTAGCACCAGCTTAAATGTGAGACTGCGGCTGTTTCACTGGTGTCTCTCCAACCATTTCTGTGGCTGAGGACTGAGACTGATCAAAAATGACTCCTCGGTGGGCTGCTCCGAACACCTTCATGTTACCTAACTGCCACGTGCATATTTCTTTGGTCGTGGGTCCTGTGTGATGTACAGAACTGGCTCAGAGTAGTTTTGTAGTGACACCGTGCTCCTCTGAGAGCCCATGGAGAAGCGTCTGCTTATAACTAAAATGCAGTTGTTAAAATCCAGTCCCAAAAGTGCAGGTGGCTTCACAGAAGTTGTACTCAGTTCTTGTGTAAGCCAGGATTTTTAAGGTGTAATTCTCTTATATTCTGGGCTACACTGCTAATAGTAGCACTTTTTCAAAAGTAACCTGTGTTTCTGATGCTGCTGAGATACCAATTTGGTGTTAGTTTGGTTCTGGAACAGGACTCTACGATGTCCTGAACCGCTTCTGAATATTCTCACAGAAACGATATGATCTGAAAAGATTCACAGAAATCAGGTGGCAGCTATGTGAAAAAGAAAAGAAAAAAACAAAACTGCTTTCACAAAGGAATCCTAAAGCATTGCGAGCAGTGGTGCATGTTTGGTTAAACATAGAAACATCTCCTAAGAACCCCTTCTTGCATAGCCTTACTTAGCAGCACAAATTGAGGTGGTGGTTCTGTTCAACTGCGTTTATTCCTTTGCTGCGTGTGCACCAGGTCCTTTAAAATACTAGAAGAGAATTTCTTCCAACAAGTTCTTGGCATGTTGAAGTTTTACTGAATCTAAAGGCTCCATCTGCCTTTATTCACATAGTGGGTTGCTTCCAGTTTACAGTTTTGCAGTTCTCTCTGTATTTTACGTTCTTCCTAGAGTGTTTTTTTTTTATTATTTGTTTTTGGTAGTCTGTCTGCAGAGTTTTCCTTCTCACATGGCAGCCCATCTGCTTTCACAGAATGGTTGAGGTTGGAAGGGACCTCTGGAGATGGTCTAGTCCAACAACCCTGAGCAAGCAGAGACACCCAGAGCAGGTTGAGCAGGATTGTGTCCAGAAGAGTTTTGAGTATTTCCAGGGATGGAGACTCTGCAACCTCCGTGGGCAGCCTGGTCCAGTGCTCTGCCACCCTCAAGGTCAAGAAGACTTTCCTCGTGTTCAGATGGACCTTCTGTGTTTCAGATGGTGTCCATTGCCTCTTGCCCTGTCATTGGGCACCACTGAAATAGTCTGTCTCCATCTTCCCTGCATCCTCCCTTAAGATAGTTGTATACATTGAGAAGATCTTCTATCAGAGTTTTCTTTTCTAGGCTAAACAGGCATTTCCTCATAGGAGAGCTGCTTAGCTCCCCTAATAATCTTTGCAGCCCTCCACTGGTCTCACTCCAGTGGCTCCATGTCCCTCTTGTCGTGGAGAGCCCAGAACTGCACCCAATACTCCACGTGTGGTCCCACCAGAGCTGAGGAGAGGGGCAGGATCCCCTCCCTTGACCTGCTGGCAACATCCTCCTGATGCAGCCAGGATCCCCAGTACTGACCCCTGGGGGACACACGGGCCACAGGCTTCCAGCTTGACTGCCGCTGATCACCGCTCTCTGAGCTCTGCCTTTCAGCCAGTTCTGCATCCACCTCACTCAGGTCATCTAATCCACACTTCCGAGCTTGCCTGCGAGGGTGTTTTGGGAGTCCTGAAAGCCTTGCTGAAGGTAAGGTAGACAACATCCCATCTGCCCAGCCAGTCATTCCATCACAGAAGAAGCTCTTGTTGTCCTTTATATCCCTTGCCAGATTCAATTCTAAATGCCTTTTAGCCCTCCTTGTCACATCTCTACATACTCTGACCACTTTCTTCTGTTCATCCCAGGTGACCTGTCCCTTCTTCCACGTTGTGTATGCCTCCTCCTTCTGCCTGAATTTTGCCAGGTGCTCTTTGCTTATCCATGCAGATCTTGTGCCCTCTTTGCATGACTACTTAATTATAGGGATGCAACAAACTTGAGCTGGAAAAAGTGATGCTTGACTCTTGGATGCCCACCTTCCTTCTAGAGCCTTAACATATGGGATACCTCCAAGAAGATCCCCGATGAACCCAAGACTTGCTGTCCTGAAGTCCTAGGTTGCTGTCCTGCTTCCTGCTCTGCTCCGTCCTTGCAAGATCATGAACTTTACCATCTCATGGGCACTGCAGCCAAGGCTGCCCCCCAACCTTCACATCTGTAACCAGTTCTTGTTGGCTCCTCCACTACCTGTGTCAAAAGTTATCATCAGTGCTCTTCAGGAACCTGCAGGACTGTTGGTGCCTGGATGTGTTGTCCTTCCAGCAGATAGCAGGATGATGGAAGTCCCTCATGAGAACCAGAGTCTGTGACTGCGAGGCTGCTTTGAGCTGCCTGTAGAAGGCCTCATCAATCACTTCTTCCTAATGAGGTGGCCTGTAGTAAACACCCACAGTGTCACCCACACCAGCCTGCCCCATGTTGAAATTTATTTTTGGTTGAGATCTACAAATAACTTACCTGTCGTAGAAGACCAACTGTTGATCCCTTCTGTTGTGGCTTTTAGTGGAGTCTACAGCAGCAGCTGGGGAAGTGCCCCCCACCCCAAGCAGTGATGCTCAAGTGTCCCAACCACAGCCCGTTTTGGCAGCTCTTCAGCTACTGAGGTTGTGACTTCTATCCTTTGCCATAATTGCGTTTAACATGCTGTTATTTCTTTTTAACGGAAAATATGGGCTACTGATTTTCTGATCAGGAAATGCGTCCCACCAGTGTCCATGGCCGGAACTAGGGTTGATTATTTGATATACATTATGATTTATCTATTATTATATCTTTATTTGAGAGGATTTTTTTGGCCTTAACATTTTGGCTGAGCTTTCCAGGTATGAGCCTCTGACTTCCAAGACAAATCACATTTTTCCTGTGTGGATGAAGCTCAGCTAGTCTTTTTCCACAGTTGAGCTTTCTTGCTTGCCTGCTTGGAGTCAGGCTTAGTATCGGGGAGTTGAGATAAGGAGATTTTAATCTTTTTTGCAGGCTTCCTCACTAGAGCCTGCTCTTTTAAGGGCCAGCTCCCATGGGAACGGCACCGGAGCAGTTTGCTGCACGCAGACAGGCTTCCTCTGGGCTGTGGTTTCAGCTCAGTGCTGGCTGAGCCAGGCACTCGTGGAGGTCTCCGAGAAGCTGTTCAATAACCACTAGCTCAGCTGCTGTTATGTCTAGTCCTTGACTCAAGAAGGGATGGCAGAAACGTATTTGCTAGTTTAGGGGCTGCCACATTGAACTGTTCAGCAAAATCAGGTGAAGAAACTGGCCATCCGGTGGTCTTAGTCCTACAGACTTTATAGGATGAACAGGGTTTAAGGTAGGAAGGAGAAATAAGTCCTACACAGCCCCGTGATGACGATGTCGTGTTTCTGTGATTTCCAGCTGCTCTTTGAACAAGCTCAGCTCCCTATCTGCCTTTATTTGAGAGCTTCTTCCTACGCATGTAGGAATGATTTAGCTTTTCAGACATTTTTCAGTGCCTTCCTGTGTCCTTCACCCCAAGGAGCTCCTGCCTCCTCTCACAGCCCTCCGCCGAGCTCGTGGATTCCTCTCTGCTATTTTCCTTCCAGCTGCCGTCACCTCTGTCTAATTTGAAGGAATTGAAGCCCTTCCTCCCACCCTCCCTTAAGGTCTCCTGTGAGATCTTGGAACACGGCGGTGACTTTGGCTCCTCTTTCCCCTCTGTGTTGATCAAGTGCTAACTGGAGAATGGTCAGAGGAGATGCTGCTTCCAAGGACTCATCCTGCTGCTTTTGTGTGGAGCTTCAGAGAGAAAGCTGTATCCCTTGGGACCAATGGTAGGAGAAGATCCAAATATGCTAAGCAGATTATGTGTTTTCTGTTCAATTTTTTCTTTTTTTTCTTCTTCCTTTTTTTTTTTTTCAAGCACAGATCTCCAAAGCAGCAAGAAAAACATGTAATGCTCTCAAGAGTGGTTTTGAAGGCTAAAGCAATCATGGATGCAAAACTTAAAACACTGTGTTCCCAAGTGAGGGATGCAGACAGAAAACATCCTATCCGCATGAGTTATACTCCATTCCAGTGGTGGCAGCTACACTTCGGAGAGTAAACACCTGAAGATCAGACAGGAAATGGGAATTAGGGATGGGCCTGGCTTCCAGGTGTGTCCAAGTCCAATACGTATATTCAGCTGCTGCTTCCTAGTAGAATTGCTGCTTGCATTTGACATAAGCTGCAGTTTGGAAAGCGGATAGGACTTCCCACAACAGCCAGAAGTGCCTTGTGGTCCCTGTGAAGACCTGTGCAAGCATTTATGCTCTGTTGTGCTGACAGTTTTAGGAGGCCATTGCTAATAAACAGGTGCTGTCTGTTCAAACTATTCACATCTGTATTTTTTGTCAGGATGTAAATTTTAAGTACTTCTCTTCCAAAGGCCTCTCAAGTATTTTTACTTTGAGAAATAATTGAAATGTAGCAATGAGACGAAAGCCTCTGAGGTAGATAGATAAAAATTACCTATGAGGTACTGAGATGGTGTACTTAGGGTTTTTTTTTTTTTTTTTTTTTTTTGCATAGATTCAGACTAAATTTTATTCATTGTGAGACCTTCTTATATTGAGGACATAGAGGACTGGTGCAGGAGCAGCGTGTCTGTGTGGTGACCACCCCGGGCCCCGTTTGGCTTCTCATGCAGGTTGCCCACGTTGTCAGCAATCCGGTCACGAGAAGGTGTGGAGCGGTCGCGGGCCAGAACCGGCGCAGCAGGAAAACGTTTGGCTCTGCCACCTGACCCCTAACTGCGATTCCAGAGTGCTGCTCTGTGGCTCAGTGCACAGACATTGCATACTGCTGTCTCCCTCCCAAAATGCCAGCTCTGTAAGCATGGGCAGTGGTGATAAGGAGGCTGCCTTGGCCGTGTTTCGCTTCTGGCTGTGTGCAGGAGTCGGGCTCCTAGGTTAGGGTGCCTTGCAGGTGCTCTGCTGGGCGCTGATCTCTGCATAAAGATGGAAAGCATCGATAAAATATCCCCAAGTTATGGTCTTGTCACACCGAAACTCACTGACAGAGGCTGTCTAATGAACCCGTCCATACACTTTAGATAAGTTTATTTAGGTGGTAAGATGGATTTATGGAGTTTTTCCTATTGTTTATCGGGTTGAATCTACATCCCTTCAGTCTTTTAGCTGCATGAGAGGTACCTTGGAGCCTTGGACTCCTTCAGTTGTTTCTCAGCTTTCCTGTAGCTCTTCACTGTGCCCTGCAGCTCTTGCCTCTTGGGCTGACACGTCTCCCCGGAGTGTTCCTGCAGCGTGGCACCCAACCAGGACACCGGCAGTGTGAGGTGGTTGGGGTTTCTGGTCAGCATCCGGGCTGTCCCCGGGTGTCCTGGTGAGGAACATCTTTCCCCTGAAGCAGGGTGGCAAGGAACAGCCGCAGCGGTGGGACTGCCTCATTCGGCACCTCGCTGCACAGCTACTGGTGCTTGGAAGGTTGTCTTTGCAGCAACAGCGTTCCGGCTTCGCTGTTCTCCGAGGGGAGATGAGGTGGGTGGATTTTTCAGATTATGTTTAAAAGGGAGGCTCTTTTTTTCCCTTTTTTTCTCCCTGTAGTCAGAATGAAAGTGAACATTCAGACTGGAGGGAGGTGGTGAGGAGGAACAACAACAACAACAACCACCCCCCAGCCTTTCCTGCCGCAGAGCAGAGTGTTAGTTCTGCCAGGCGGCTGTCTGAGAGCAGCAGTGAAGTCATCGCGCCGGCTCTGTTTCCATCCCCTGACACAGAGCACGGAGGCGGCTGGCGGGGCAGGCGCACGGGGCGCCAGCGAGCCCCGGGGCTCTGGTTTCTGTCTCCCCAGTAGCAGCGTTTTCTCTCGGCCCTGGCCGCTGGCCCCGCAGGCCCGGCCCTGCTGCGGTTTCGGGCCGCAGTGATGGGCAGGCCCGTTCCCTGGCCCACACAACTGCAGAATGGTGAGGGTGGAAGGGACCTCTGGGGATCACCTAGTCCAAGCCCCTGCTCCAGCAGGGACACCCAGAGCACGGGGCACAGGGTACTGGGAGCTCTATAGGGTGGTCTCGGCCTTGCGTGCGCTCATCAGCTCTGTGTCGAGCCGCTCTGATGCCCTCACCATGCAGAAGAGTAAAACGGTGACTGCCAGGGGCTGCAGAGAAACCCCTTTGTTTCAGCAGCAAAATGGGACTGTTTTTGACAAAGTAAAGGTCAGAAATGCCAAGGCTGCCATTAAGTGACTCAGTCCTGAGAGAGATTATAAGAAAGGTAATACTAGGAGAAGTAGGGCACACATCATTTATAATTTATCAGCGTATAGGAACTCACGCTTAATGTCCTGCTGTGCAATAAACGTGTCCACTACAGGATCACCGCAGAGTGATAAGATGCTCTGTGTTTTTTTCATTTGTTTAATTCACCTCTTCTCACCTAGTAAAGGGTAGTTTTTGCTACTTAGCAGCTTTATTTTATGTGTTTGCATCTGCATGTTTAGAAGGATATGCACGATGCATAATTTGCTCCTGGGACGCTGCCTTGAGGTTTCAGTGTTTGGTGCCACTGCATTTAAGGATGTTCCCCAAACTTCACATTGCAGGCGTTTATTGAAAACAGTGTTATTTCTGAAACATGTAAATATGGTTAACCATATGTTTCCTAAGGAGCTTGCTGGCAGGTTCTGAGGAGAGATCTCCGGTTTTGGATGTACCTTCAGAAATGCCGTCCGGCTGCAACGTGCAGTTAAGAGGACGAGGCAGAGCTGTGGGACGAGGCATTTGGGCTCACGACGCTGAGGGATGCCGTGACTCAACGCGACTGAGCAGTGGGAACCTTGACAGGAAGCTGCTGTGTTTGCGAGAAGCAGGGTAACCACAACTGCAGGCGAACCTGAAAGATTCCCCTGAGCCTTTCAGAATGAATTGCAGGCAGCAGCGCTGAAATTTCACTAAAAAAAATGAAAAATTAAATACCTGTGGGAGACAGCAAGGAAAGGAGACATAAACTCTGTCATAAAGCCTCTCAGTAACAACACAATTCATGTGTTTTTGCTTGTCGTAGTTGTTGTAAATGATCAAGGATGAAACCATTCCAAAGCACCGAATGTTAATGTGAGATTGTTGCTGGAGTGAGGGAAAGAGGAAGGGCACTGTCTTTTTGGTTGGTTTCACTGGAAATGGAAGGGATGAACTCCTTGCCATGTGCATCTTGCTTCACGGTGTTAGAAGGCAAATCCTATCAGTATTCTTGCTGTATTACAGAAAGCAACTTCTTTTGAAAAGGCTGTCTGAAAATGATAGGCTGTATTAACCTGATTCTGGTGAAATTATGTCTTTATTATTATTTGAATGCAAAATGTGTTTCATTTGGAGTCTGGCTTGGAGGTTAGACCGGGACTGATTGGTAAAGAAACTGAAGTTTACAGTAATTTGTATTTTGCATGAGGGATGTAATTTTCTCTTCATCTTAATGGAAGTCCGTGTCCATGGAAGTTACAAACCTGTGTCAAGAGGGAATGTACTTCATATGTGTCTTATTTTCCACTGAAGGTAATTTGTGCATACAGCATCACATACAAACAGTTACTAGTCTTTGGCTAGGATAACAAATGAGGCATATGAGCCAGGAGCTTGGGCTGGCATATTTTAAGAAACAGCATCCGTCAGTTTTGCCTTCTCGACATCATTTCTGTGAAAACAGTGTAAATTGCCAAGGATAAATTAAGACTTTTCGGACCAAGTTCCCCATTGCAAATCTACCTCTGTAAAAAGCAGCAGAGGCGTGAATTTAGCTTTTCACCATGCTATGCTGGTTTTTATAGTAGCTTGTATTAATCAGCTTCTAAATACATATATATATTTATATATTTTTATATATACACACACCCACATATGTATATATGTATATATGTGGGTGTGTGTGAATTTTCCTGTTCCACACGGGCTTCTTATGCTGCGGTCTGTTCCTGGGACAGCCCTGGGAGATGCCATGTATTGAAATTTGGTCCTTACTTGGCATCGTTGGGAAATTGGAGGAACCTCTGGAGATGGTCAGTTCTGAGCCTGACCAGCCTTTATCTGCTTCCTCAGGCACAGAGCAAACCTGGGTGTGGGTTGGTCCTGGCTCCTATGGAATTTCCAGCAGGACAGGTAGACTGGCCGGATGATGAACTCTGCAAGTGGGGAGGGAAGGACCAAGAGCTTGAACCCAACTGGTTTGCACTCCCTCTGCTCAGAGCTGCACCCTACGATGGCTCCTGTTTATAATACACCTTATACCTTATGCAGCATTTACACGTAGCACATTGAGATCCAGGCCTACCTTTGCTCATAAAATTTCTTCATAAGGAGATGCGAACTTCCCCAATCTCCAGTCCCCAATCTCTCATGTCTTTGGAGCATGTGGGTTTGTGCTATATACAGCTTTTATGTGGATTTGGTTGGCATGAGCGCATAAGAAATCTTTGGGTATGCTTAAGAACCCCATCTTTCCCCTCTGTATCACCTTTGCTGTTGTGAAATCACGGAAATTTAGGGGCTGGAGTCATTGTGGTAGGAAAAAGGAAAAGGCAGCTATTAGTAATGCGTTTTCCATAGGGAGCTTTGGACTTTGTAATCCTTGTTCTCAAGTAGTCCAAATCTGTTTGCTTTAGGGCACAGTGCAAAGCTCCTCTGGCCTCCTGCTTTTATGAACAGAAGAGATCACTGACAACTGTATTCCATGTGCTAAAATGGGCATTTTGGAGCTTCTGTCATATTGTGAACTGGTAAAGGACATCCCTGGGTGTTTTCCTCCCTTTACCTCGGACACAGATCTGAAGCGACTGGATTGGTAAAAAACACTGATATTGCAGACTGATGAAAATAAACAGGGGGCTGTGAGCTGGTTATGACCTCTCTTACACTGAATTAGTGTTGTACTGTCTGCAGGAAGGAATTAGAGCTCAGAATGCAGTTCTCCATTGACACCAACACCTTCTCACCTTCTAACAGCAACAAGTGTTTTTAGGTTTCTGAATTACGAGCTTCCAACCTTCTATTTTGTTTTTTTTTTCCTTAAGCTATATAGCCTTATAAAGGCCTCTGCCTGGGCTCGTGTTCTGCTTGTCCCTACTGCAGAGAGCTGTGCGCTGGTGTTTGCGTGGGGGCCTCTGCTCAGACGGGGCCCTCTGTGTCTCCACGGGCTCCCAGGGCTCCGGGCTCGCCCGCTCCTCTGTATTCTGTGAAACAGGGAAGGGCTGCACTGCAGGATAAGGAGGGTAATTAATTGTTTGGATCAGAAGGATCCAAAGGAGGAGGAAATAACTGGCCCTACAGATAGCTGTTTTAGTTATCTGCAGAGTTCTTCAGAGCTATTTGAGTTTGGGCCCAGAAATACTGACTTTATAAACAGACCAGTAAGGACTGGAATGGGATTTAAGCTGGAAGGCCAAAGTGATTCCTACCTGCAAAAAAGTCTGAGAACACAAATATGCCACATTTTGGAAGTGCCTACATATTATTTAAAAGAAAGGTGCAATTCCTTTGCCAAGTCAAGGACCAGGTGGCAGAAAGAAAGAATCACAGCAGGGTTGCAGTTGGAAGGGGCCTCTAGAGGTCATCTAGTCCAACCCCCTGCTCCAGCAGGGACGGACACTTAGAGCACGGGGCACAGGGCGGCATCCAGGCGGGTTGGGAAGATCTCCAGAGAAGGAGACTCCACAGCCTCCCTGGGCAGCCTGTGCCAGGGCTCTGTCATCCTCACAGTGAGGAAGTTCTTCCTCACATGGAGATGGAACTGCTTGTGCTTCAGTTTGTACTTGTTGCCATTTGTCCTGTTGCTGGACACAACTAAAGAGTCTGGTCCCATTCTCTCCACACCCTCCATTCGTTTTTTTATAACCCTTTGGTAAGATCCTCCTCAGCCTTTTCTTCTCCAGGGTTAACAGACCTGGCTCCAGGAGCTGCCCGTCTCTCAGTTTCTGGGGAGCCCAGAACTGGACATGATGCTCCAGGTACGGCCTCAGCAGAGCTGAGTGGAGGAAGAAATACCCGTAAGGAAAGCTTTGGGATAGGAACACAGTGCTAGTAGAAGGCTTACTAGCACAGGTATTCTATGAAAACTATGAAACGGGTTTTTTTTTTTTTTAGGAAAAAAAAAATCAGAATTTTGAAGGCTTTTTGTTGTTTTGGTGACATTACTGATAGAGCAGGGTTCTTGATGTGGTCATCTTTTCCCTCTTTCCATCACAGTTAAGATGAGCTTAACAGGAGTTAAGAACGGACCAAAAAAGCTGCTGTAATGTCTACCTCCTCCTAAGCAATCTTGATATTTGGAGCTTGAAAGATTTCATGCTGAACATGATGAGCTTCAGAAAGTGATTCATCTGCCAGAGGTCTGGACTGACAGTACTTGTGACTCCTGTAATTAAAGTTGCCTCATTTAACCCACTGTCATGAATCACATTTCACACTTTCCTTTTTTTCAGTTTCTTCTATTATGAAGATGGGGAGATTGAATTTAATATTACATGGTGATTGCAGGTATTGGCAATCGAAGTCTTTGGTGTGTAGTAGGGAGAGCCGGTGCTTTTAAATGACATAAGTTGCACGGAAGAAGAAAAGCAACCCAAATAAACCCATCAGGTGGTGGTGGTGGGGCCTGTTGCAGCTCTGTTCTCTTGTTTGGGGCTCTCGCCTGCAGGTGGTTGTTGCAGCAAGAGCCTTCTCCAGCACCTTCGTTGCCTCACACGTCCTGCTGAGTGAGAATTTAAGATTTTAGGAAAGGAAAATGTAATGAGAATTGGGCAGAGAATTCCATGCGTAGGATATGGAAAATAATCTAGAAGCTACATTTCCAGATAATTCATTTTGTTGTGGTCTTAGAATATTATTGAAGAGCCAGAGAGAGGTGCTTTTAGCATGAGTGAATGCTGAAATGAAGGGCGCGTGGTTGGGACGCGGCTTGCGGTGGAGCTGGGCCTTGCTGCCTTTTGAGTTAGCTTGGTTTTAGAAACTGAAACTGCCCACAGTGTTTGTCATTTTTTACCCAGCAAAAGGTTTTGAATAAGATGAGTTTAATACCCATTTTCTCCTCCTTTTTTTTTTTCTTTTTTTTTTTTTTTGATTTCTTTGGCTTATTGCTGCAGGCGATGCCTTTTCATAATGAGTCACAAACTTTGCTAGACCTTGTCAGCCCATCGCTCTTCCCTGAGGTCATTCATAAGTCATCCATGTTCTCATGGCTGAAGAGAAACAAATGTGCAGATGCATATGGGACATGAAAAGCAAAGTAAAATAACCTCCAACTCCCCAAATACTGCAGTTCACATGTGTTTTTTCCTAGGAAGAAATAGAGAGACACTAAGCTCTAGATGACAGATGTGAGATGTGTTTCCTTACATGCTTTTGGATGATGTGCAGATACTGTGGAGCAAAGGACCTGTTAAAGCAGAATTAATTCCATTTGTTTAAGTATCCCTGTGCCTTTCACGTTTTCCTTTCTTTATGGTTGGCAGACTCAAGATTGTTTTATAACTGTGTGATCTCTTTGCCTGCCTGGGGCGAAACGATTTAAATAAAGTAATAATTCATGTAGCCTCTTTTGAGAGACATTTTTTTCCTTCCCAGAGAACACACACAGACCCGTGTGCGCACACACACATTCACCAGAAGGCCATAAAAACAGGTTTTATCTTGGTAGGCCTGGTCTTCTCACCTGTGGGAGCTGCCCTCGCAAAACATTCACCTGAATTTCAGTGGCCACAACTTGGCTTTTTAACGCCAAACTGTTTCTTAAAATTGGTTGTTCCAACCGTTGTGTTTGTAAAGAGAGTGAAGTTTGTTTTGATTTTTGAACAGCTGAATTTTCAGCTGGAAGAAGTCGTCTGAAGTGGTATTTTTAGTTCTGTCCTGCTGGCAGAATTCAACATATGTTAGGTTCTTTTCAGTCTTATTAATGCTGCACTTACATTAGGACAGGGAAATGGGGAACAAGGATTTGTCAAGCAGTATGAGACCTGAAGCTGGTTTTAAAACTTGTTGGGTAGATATAATTTTGGTCAGAATGTAGTATATGCTCTGTTCTGTTACGCATATTGGGCAAAACAAAAGGGCTAAAGCAACAAGCATCTCCAGACTCACCTTCAAGATATAATTCCCTGTGGTTATATCCATACAGTAATAATACTAAAGAAGCTTGTATTTGAGAAGAAATATTGTGAAACAGGTAGAGTGCCTGTATTTTTGCATATAAGTCCTTAGGAATAGTAGAGAGTGTGTGAATTTAAAAGAAGAAAATGTATGAAAAGGAGTGAACTGTATCGAAATGAGTAGAGGATTTTGTCCTTTTAGTGAGATGATGCTTGAGTGATGATTTAGCAAGATGCACACGAGAAAATCTGTAATAAACCAGCCTCCATCAGTGTTGTAGCCGTAAAGCAAATGCTGTTATTTAATATGAGTTTTCCCAACAGACAGGCTTATCCTGTGTGCTGGGATCCTGCTGCTCACGTTACTACTCGTTGCTTGTGCGATTCTGCTCTAGACGGACAGGTAAAAATCACATATCACTTTTTCATTATGGCTGCAGCGAGAAGCAGAGACCTCCTTTTATCTGGGGGAGGAATTTCCATATTTAAGCTGCAAGGCCATGGAGGGTCAGGTACGGGCCTTGGGAAACCCTTAACTCCCCAGCTCAACCTTTCCCTTTGGCCATGGCGCCAGGGTGGGCCCCTCGTGGGGTCCTTGGGCAGCCAGAGGGGCCGCTCACGGGTCCCCACGTGGTCACAGTGTTTGCTCTAGCAGTGGTCTCATTTGTACGATAGGGAGGTGCTTTCAGGACCAAATGTGTGTGTTTCTGTGCAGATGGTCCCGTGGAAGCTGCTTGCAGAGCCCAGAAGTGCTGGGAAAGGCATGGAGCCCACAGGAGTGACCAACTTGTGCCTTGGTGGTCTACGTGCAGCTACTCTGCTCCAATCTTGTCTTCTGAGGATAGTCCTTTTACACAGAGTACCTAAAACCATGAGATTTGCACTCATCTTTTTGGTGAAATTTAACTTCACAGAATCACAGGACAGCTGGAGTTGGAAGGGACCCCTAGGGATCATCCAGTCCAACCTCCTGCTCCAGCAGGGACACCCAGAGCACGGGGCACAGGGC
>JAVCKT010045593.1:0-17257 GCA_032273925.1 Rhynchotus rufescens
CGGGTTTTAAAGATCTCCAAAGAAGGAGACTCCACAACCTCTCTGGGCAGCTTGTTCCAGTGCTCTGTCACCCTCACCCTGCTTGTGTGATTCATTTGCACAGTTCAGACCAACATGAAGTGCCACGGCTCTGCTGTGCTGGGAAGGACTAGGAAAGGCTAACATAATGCTATAAATGTTCTGTACAAGGAAATCATTTTAACATATTAGCCACACGGACTGAGTGAGATGGGAGAGCTCTTGTTAAACAAGACTACTTTTTAATCTGGAATTGTAAATGCAGTATCCAACACACCTTGAGATGATCTTCTTGTGGCATATTTCTCCTCTGTTACAAGGCAGAGAAAATTCCAAATAAGAAAGCTAAATGAAGCTTAAAATCTTATTTAATGTGGACAATGAGCTGAATGTGTTTACATGAAGTGTAAGCTACAGTTAATACCCAGCCTGTTCAGTAGGGAACTACTAATTTTTATTGTGGACACTTCATGAGATGCTTTGGACTGAAGCTCTAAATTGAAAATGCTTTAGCTTTAACCTTATTGAAAGACTGTTTCCCTCCCCATTCCCAAGGGATGCTCCTATTTCTCTCTCTTTTTTCTCTCTGGAGTTTATCTTTTGGGAGTTAAAGCCAAAGCCAAAGCTAAAGCCAAAGCCATAGTCTAGTCCAGAGAGTGCCCTCAAAATTCTGTAACATGTGCGTGCTACTTAGCCTAGTGCCTCAGCTACCTGAGAAGGGCACCAGTCCACTACTAATGCTCACCTTAGATTTGCATACTATTGGCACAAAGTATTTTATCAAAGTTATATCTCATTTCTTACTCATTAAACATTTCCTTCCCTTAAGAAAGTGGTTTGTATTAATACACAACTCAATGGGGAAACAGTTATCATTCTTTCCTTTAGATATTTTAAAATATTTTTTCTTTCTCTCATTTTCCCCCTTAAAGCTCCTGGGGCTATCTAGCACTCCACTAACTGAATAGCTCTAATCATCTTCCACTGGGATACAGATACCTTTTAACAGCAGTTTTGAGTATTAGCAACTCACAGTAAAGCATAGAATAGGGATTAATACAGCAAACAGATCAGGTTGGAAATCAGTAAAAAAGTAAACTTGTCTTTGCTTTCCTTCTGCTGTCACTAATTTGTCTTTCTGTGTTCCTTTCTCTTGATTGCATAAAGCCAGGGCCATGTGTGAGGTGTCCACTTCTTTCCGTTGTTTTTCAGCTCCCTGTGATTTAAGCAGGAAATGTGTGAACTGGGGCATCCTCAGATCTTGTGGACCACAGAACTACCTGCAGGACATGCAACGCATCGCCACCCCAAGAGATGTTTAGCTTGCACTGGAAGTTTGGACTTACTGCAGAAGACTCCTCTGTGCCGTGTTTGGTTTCATTTTCCCTCATTGCTGGGCACGATTTAAGACGGAGCTGGAGCTCCATGGCTCCGTGGGCTGCCCCACCACAGTCCTGGGGAGAAACCCTCCCCTGCATCGCCCGGGATGCACGAATGGAGCTGGCACACAGAGAGGTCCTCTTGCTTACGGCTGACTTGGGAAACGGGGTTTCCCCTTTTTGCAAGAGATCCCTGCCCTTGAGCATGGAGGGAAAGCCTGCAAGGTGGGCAGGCATGGGAAACGGTGTCTGAACTTGCCTCATTGAAGAGACAGAAGCACCTCCAACGCTACCTGGCCAGGCAGGACCCTCCGTGTCTAGTTGGCTCTTCCCAGTCCCGTGAGACAAGAAAATGACTTCAGCTCCCACCTTCTTTGCTCTTGAGAAGCTAAGATGAGATGGGATAGAAGTAGAGCAGGCTCCAGTGTTGCTACTGAAAAGCCGTGGCTGAGGGTGGTCCAGGGGGCATGCTGCACATGTTCCAGGGAGAGAATGAAGGATTTATTTTGTTCTGCCTCTAGCCCAGAAGTTTCGCAACTAATAAATTAAATGAATGCTTCCAAAAAATGAAAAATAAAAAACTCTGGCCCACAGAGCTCTGAATAGAATCACATCATCTTTCAGAAGATTTTTTTCATAGTCATTTATTCAGGTAGCACTCAATAAAAATGCAAAAAAGTGTAAAGTGGGATTGTTTTGAGTGGTGGGAAAAGTTTTAACCTAAAAAAATATTAAACAATCATAACACAGTAAAAGATAAATATCAGGAGTGCAATTATATTTTCCCAAATGCAGGCATGGCCATATGTATTTCTGACACCTTTAGCAGTTTTGAATTGAATGATCCTCTAATATTTCCCAAATAATTAAACACAGCTAAGGTTTATGCACTCCACAGTAGCCTAAGCCCAACTGGTGCTTCTTGTGCTCCAGGAAGCTAAGTGTGTGTGCATTTTCACAGCAAATGCCTAAGTGAGGTATTATAGTGGCCAATGGCAATCTGAAGATGAAGGCAGAGGAAATTTTGGCATCTGAAAAGATGGGATAAAGATTTTGTCATTCTGTTCAGTCAGCTAAGTGTTACAAGGTGGGCGCTGTAATGTTCATCTTTATAGTTTCACCTCACTAAAGGAAAAGAGGAAACAAGAAGGAAAAAAAAAGATAGGATAGGATAGGATAGGATAGGATAGGATAGGATAGGATAGGATAGGATAGGATATTTTTTCATAGTATCTTAGAATTTGAGAAAGAAACTGCATGCATCTTTCAGTTCATCATAGATGCCACAAAACACACAGACATGGATATGAAATAAAATTTGTGTCTCTTCATTCTGCTTAGGTTCAAAAGCTGAAATTAAGAAAATACTTTATCATCTGGGAAGTGGAATCTTGGGATCTCGTCTCTGGATTAGGGATTGTTGACGCATTAAAAGCGTAGCACATTATCTAAATCGTCCTTTGAGTGAGGACTGCTTTTCAGATTTTCTCATTTTTCCCCTTTGATAAGAGCTGTAATCACTTAGCTACAGACTCATGCTTGCTCTGTGAAGAATGCGGAGCACAGACAAAAAGTGATGCACTTAAATTATGGCAAAGGAGATTAGACGTTAGGAAACCTTTTTACGGATAAGGCTAGGAAAGCACTGGAAGAGACCGCTGCAGGAAGTGACGAGGCCTCCATCAACAGGCATCTTTTAGAGCATCTGTTGGAAACACTCTCGGTGTATTTGTTATCCTGTCCCCATGATGGGCCATGAGAGGGACTGGACAAGGGACTATCCTGAGGTAGGCACAGACTCTACTGAGGGATTTTAATAGTTCTCTGTCAAAAAAAAATGGTCTGTGTAAAGTTGGTTGTGTACCTTTCCAATGTTGTTTACAGTGTCTTTACTGTGCAGTGTTCCATAGCGTTTTTCCTCTGACACTTCATTTTATCTGCAATACTAAGTTTCCAAGAAAACTGGCTGGAATGGCAGATTAGCCTTTCAGATTCCATCATAAAATTGTTCCTCAACTCTTTCAGTATTGACTCACTATGTTTATATTTGTGTTACATGTTGAGAGACTGCACTTCTCAAACACTCACTGCTCTAATATTACATCTGAAGCAAAGCTTTATTTTCCCAGAAAGCCGTTGACATCAAAGGTGCAATTTTTGATGCTGATTTCTATAAAGCAGATTTTTTCTCCCTACAGAAGCTTGATTCAAGTTATTAACTTGCTTGACACAGGCTGTCAAATTACAACCAAATGTTCAGTTACTGCTGAGCTGTGAGCTAGAGGCAAAAGCTCACACTCCAGTTATTCTTCCCTTTTCCAGAAGATATTAGACAAGAAACACCCCAAGTCAGAAAGGGCTATTTTCTTTTAAAAATATCTCTCATGAAATGAGGAGATGACACTATGCTTCCTGTGAAAACACGTCTTATCCTGATATCCCTTAAAACTTTTCCATAAAGTCCTGACAAGCAAAGTGGAGACGAACAAAGGTGAAGAGTACGGAAGAAACCCGTTGACAGGCCAAAGCACCAACTGCAGCTGTGCAGACTTCACCGTGTTGGCCACAGTAGCAGGAAGGCTGTTGTGTTTCTGGTGTCTTTTTAGCTTGTAGAAATTTGCTACTGCTTGCTCAGATTTCAATACCCCACCTTTTGTGGGTGGAACTTCATTGGCTTCAGCTAAATTATTACTGGTTTAGATATGGTCATGCTTTTGGTGATCCTCCAAATTGAGTTTAACCCACTCAGCTGTACATGGCTTCCACTCAAAACCATGAAGTGGCTTCTTTCCAGCTGAAACTTGCTCAAAGCTGGACATTACTTTAGCATACAATCATGAATTTGCAAAGAGTGTTGGGCGATACGCGTTTTCATTATTTCCATTACTTGCATGACAATCCAAATCTATTCTACATAAACAAATGTATCAAATCAATTTATATTTATTGCTACACCCCTACATTTTTTTTTCCAGATTGTGCTATTGGTCTGAATACTTTTTACAGTACAGGAGCATTGTGCCTATCTTCTGGCAGTGCTTATTAGCCAAATGCAAGCCAACAGATGCTTATTGAGCAGCTTTTGCCCTTTTTCTCCAACAGACAATGCTCAGCTACCCAAATTTTTCCAGAAATGACACAAAAGTAAATATTCAGACTGCAGAACTCCATTATTGGATAACATCTGATAAAAGGAAAGACAGAAGAGTTATTGTATCCATTAATAAAATGGAGATGGGACAGATGATATCTCCTTGAGGAACTTACCTCCTCCTCCTCTCTTTGACTATTTGCATTAACACCAAAAACCGTACACATTAGGAACATGCAACACAGGAGCCGCAGTAGCAGAACAATAACCCTCTGTGTATCGAGACTTTCACCTTATTGTCGACTCTTTTTTTATTGCAATTTTTTTTTCCAGAATGACTCACGGATCTTTATGGGAATGTCATTAATGCAATGGATTGAAATGCGCAAGCAATATAGGAAAGACAAAACTAGAAGCCTGGAAGCATAAATATTTACATTTGAAGTCACTATAAAATAAGCAAATTTTCTCTACGTTGGATGGAATATATAGTATTTCATATTAAGCAAATACAGCATCTGTTAACTCCACTTCTGTTTTGATTGAATATGCTCCACAACATGCATGATTTGGATCAAAGGCAAGAATTATACCTCCACGGGTCTTTTAGACTTAGTTCTGTGCAAAATGTCTTGCCCGCTTGCTGGTGAGCTGCCTTCCTGACCCGTGTTATCTGCTGAACCCTCTTATCTGTTGAATGCATAGACCATTCCTCTCCTGGTGACACAGTATCTGCAATAGATCTTAAGGCATAAATTGCTCCTGAAGAATTCAAGGAAGAATGATAACACCGGCTTTTGTGGCTACTTCTTTCCCTCAATACTACACAAGTAAATTTACAGTTTTCTTGTCGTGGTAACTTTGGGCAGTAACCTCTGCCTCAGCAGTGCAGCCGGGCCAAGTTTAGCACTCCCACCTTTTCCATGGGGGAAACACAACCACGGGTTATGTAATGGGGCCGGAGCACTAAGCTAACTGGTTGCTGACAGCCCTGCAGCATCGCTCCCTGAGCAAGGGTTTGAAAGCGGGAGACGTGGAAGCAGCAGCGACTGCCAGGGGGATGTGTCTCAGCAGCAGCAGGATCCGCGGGAAGGTGCTGGATGAGAAGCCCCAGCTGAGAATGAGGCTGAAAGCCAGGAGGAAATGCTAGCAAAAGGCCAGAGCTATGACTCAAGAGAAGCAGATGTGTGGGAGAATCATATATATGTAAGAAACACATGTAGGTAATGAGGAGAAGAGGCTGAGACCAAAGGGTCTAGAACTGCTGTCCAAGCTATAGGGCTGCCTGGCAGCTTTGGGGCTGAGCTCAGAGTTTCTTTTGTGGCCTCTAGCACAGTTTTCTTATTCATTGCCTACCTACTTGCTTATTTATCCTGCTGTATGATTGCTTGTTTTGGTATTTTTTTACTGCGGAACGGTTTGAAAGGCTGCAGAATGCATCGGCCTCGTTTGAAAGGAGGATTATCACAAGGGCTCCCCTGAAGCACTCCAGTGCTCCATATGGTGCTTATAATCCATTCACAACATGTAACCTTGCAAAGTATTTCAGAAGAAGTCATTAACTTAGCAATGTTAGCAAATCCCCAAAGAAAACAAATCCCTTTTCCCTCTTTTTCCAACTTTGGTTGTAAAGATAGGTCAAGAATTTTGCAGGTGGGCTTATAAACTCAAAGTGAAGCTTTAATCTAGAACATAATGTATGAAAATGTACTTTAAAAGTGTGTAGGGGAGACTATTTTTATCACGGGAAATGTTCTTCTGCCCTGGGGTTTTTGTTTGTTGCTTCAGCTTAAGAAGATGAAACTGTTAATTCTGAAAGCTTTAAAGAACAGCCTTAGCGAATCTAACTAGATTAGGAAAAGCTTCACGCTGCCCCTAACCATTCTCCCACGGAATTTAATAACACCAATAATTACCGTAATGATACGAAACTCAAGCACACAGCAGCATCTTTGCCTTTGCTGGGCCTCTCCTTCTCACAAAACCCTTGGTATTCTGAAAAGGGCAGCTTAGCCCTGCCTAGTGCTGCTCTGCCTTTATTTTAAGCTTCATAGAGATGTTCTATTTTAGCACTCTCTTTCCTTCTGTTTAGTAGCTTGTCCCCAGCGGTGACCAACACTGCCAGGTTAGTGTGACTCCATTTCCCCCGGCTCATGAGGAATCACCCTCTGTTTCCCTAACAGGAGATACGGCTGTAGGTCATCTGGACGTTCAGATCAGCACATAACTAAGCCAAAATCCACTGCTTTTTCCCCATGCTTATCCAAGTTCTTGGCTGTTTGGCTGCTTCAGAGAGTGGCTGGTCATTGGGAGAGCGCGAGCCCACCACGCTGGGCAGTGCTGGAGCAAGAACGGGGAGGCAGATGAGGAACGCACAGCTTCAAGCCACCTTTCTGCTTTCCTCATCCTCAAGGACTGTAGCGTTGGGGAACCTAGTGCATCCCGCAGGGCTTCACTCATCCATCCCCAGCTGCGGTGGCCTCCGAGGGGCACAGCCCACGGCAAGGACCAGCTCCCGCCGCAGCCTCGTGTCCAGCAGCTCCGCGCGCAGCTACTTCCCCAGAGGCGCTGCTGGATGTTGTGCTCCTGTGGGAACGAGGGGAAGGCTCCTCATCTCGGAGACCTCCACAAGGCGACACAAACGGGACCACAATCACAAGGTGCTAAAGAGACCTTCCTCAATAAGGGCACTTAAACAGCTTTACAGTGCGCCCCAGATTGTAGTTTCACTGGAACTAAGATCTCCCAAGTGAGATGTTTAGCATAGAAAGCAGCAAAAGAACCTAATGCATGCTGTAGCAGCAGCAATTTAATAACGGGAGGATTATTCCATTATCTTAAAGAATAAGTTAACCAGAGAGCAGTCACGTATTGAACCCCTTAAAGACCTGAAATAAGAGCTCCTTGGCCTCCTGTAAACAGGGGTGCTGTTTTGTCTAATTTACTAAACTGCTGTAGCAAAACATGAGCAGTAACAGGTAGTTACGGCAACTCAGGAAAGAGATTTTAAATACTAATTTAAACAGAAAAGGAGCAAATTCAAAAAGTTTAGGCAGTTGGAAGCCCCGTAATTTAAACCTAGCACAGGATTCAAATTAAAAATATTACAGCATGAAAGGTCAGATTGATCCAACAGCTTCACAAAAGACTTGCTTTTTTATGGAATATGAATTCTCTTAGGGCAGCCTGGAATCTTTCTCCATCCGCTGCTTCCTTTCCCCACATCCTAGGAATATTCAGAAAGGCATAAACCAAGTGACTGGTGGAGAAAGATGAATGAGGCTATTATAAAGAGATGATGGTCTGCAGATGGGGAACAGTCATCCTTATTGTTGCTTCCTCCCTACTAAGGATGAAATCATGATCCCATTAAGGTCAAAGTGAGTATAAGAAATGATGGATCAGGATCTTCATTGCTGACCTCTGTATAGCAGCTTTGGAGAATATTTTGTGACAGATCCCGTGGGGTAGGTCACTTCTATTATTTCTCAGAGCACAAACCTTTGCAACACTCTTGCATCTCTCTTCACTGCTCACATCTTTGAAGGCATCTGTCAGGAACAGACCCTGCACATCACCCCGATTCCATGTTCCCATGTAGAGTGACTGGTCACCTCTCTTCCACACAGTACCCGTCAAATGGAAAGCCTGAGATATCCAAAAGTAGCAAGAACTAAGTCCCAATCTCCTCCACTCCCTTCTCACAAAAATAGTTTTATTTAAAATTCTTTTCCTCCCCCGAACTTGTTACTCATCCCGTCAGACCTTTGTCTTGTAAGAAATTTTTCTGCTGCCCAAATGTTGTCTGGAGGCTGTACTGGAAGATGCACGGATTAATAGAAGCAGAATTAAGAATTCAGCTCTGGAATGAATTATTGCACATTGGTAGCCTTGACAGGTATAGTTTTTCCAACTACCACTCAGTTGAAATTGGTTTGAAAAGTGTTCTTGATCATCAGAATTTGTAAGTGATTAAAAGAAAATAGCCCTGCAACATGCTGATTTATATACAGAACTCCCCCTGGAGAGGCTAAAAGTGAAACAGAAAGACTGTAATATAATCAACAGTCCCTGGGGTAATGCACACTAGTGCTGAATGAATGTAGTCTATAAATGCTACACATGGCCTTTTAGCCGAGGTTTCAAGACACAGTGAGAAATTCAGCAGCTGCAGTGTAGTCAGAGTGCGGATGTTTTCATCTGACAAATCAATTTCCAAGAAGCTCCTCTGCAGAAATTAGCTAATTTCCTAGAATGGCTTCAGCAGCAACGCGTGGGGTTTCCCTGAGAAGCTGCTGAGAAGCTCCACAACTACCTCAGGACACATCACAGAGTTGTCCATGCACTCGATACACCTCGTGTGGACCATCCCGAGGCCTCCACCGCTGACGAAGGTTTCCAGGGCTGGGCCATCGTTTTTCAATATTAAAACAGGCCCTTACTACGCTATCAGCATAACCTCACGCGTCGTATTTGCTAGGGGGATATAACTGCCTCACGTGGAGTTGGGAGAAAGAGCAGTGATGTTATTTGAATATAAATAATATTGTAATGCATATTAAATAACGTTTTCTGCCATAAAGCACTCGCATGTCTGAGAAGGAATCACCAGCCCCTGTGCAGCGCTGGCCCCTTTCTTTTCCTAGTGTGACAGGGCTCCATTGAAACACTTTATATCAAAGGGCTTCACTGACAGTGGCAGGAAAAGCAGGGAGAGGATCGGCGCGGTGGGAAGGGGAAGCAGAGCAGCTGCCTCCGGGAGCCGCTCCCTCGCAGCTTCCCCTCCACGCTGGCTCTGATGGGAAGCGGGAGCTTCCAGAGGGGCCGCCCGCACCTCAGCGAGGCGCCCGCCGCGATCCCGGCGTGACGGGCTCTCCAGCTCTCCCTTTATCTCTGTCCCTCAGGTTCTTCACATGACATTTCGGGAAGTTGGAATGGGAGAATATGTGAAATTATGAGAAATATTCCGGGGTGAGAGCATGCAGCTGACAGGGAATAGCTGAGTAAATGCATCCTCTTTGATCTGTGTATTTCTGCTCCCTTTCTGTGTTTGTGCTTCTTCAGCAAACGGGGTTGGAAACCCTGAATATTTTATATTTTTTTAATATTTACACTGCAAACAAAACATGAAAGCATTTCATCTGAGACTACAGTCATTCCAGGAATACCGAATTCAGCCTGGTTCACCCAAATTATAGGCCATAAGCACTAGCAGGCTAGGTCGGCCTGGGTTTGAATCCCCCAGTATTCCTCTATGGTAAATCTTAGTGTGCTTAGCAAGCAGACTTCAATCCTGTTTCGTGAAACTACTTGTGATTTCAGAAACTCATCAAGAAATAGTGCAAAGTTTTGATCTAGCAAAAATACCTTGCTTTGTAGAGTTTCCGATAAAATCAAAGGAAATAATATTCTGATTAAAGTTAACTGCTTATATATGTCCTCTTCCCTTTCCTTTCCTTTCCTTTCCTTTCCTTTCCTTTCCTTTCCTTTCCTTTCCTTTCCTTTCCTTTCCTTTCCTTTCCTTTTCCTTGTCTTCTTAACTATCTTGTTTAAAACTGTGTTGTAGAAAATGCACAGCTTTTTGACCAATAATTTCCTTCCTTTCTGGTGACTGGATTTCAGGGCTCGGGAAGCCTCACCAGCCTTTCTGCTTCTTTTTGGAGTCCCATACCACACACAATTCCATTGCACCCAACTGTTTGTGCCTTGCAAAACACCCAAACTTTTGATATTTAAGAGAACTCCTAGTAAGAAAGCAAGAGACTGGCAAATTTATGGAGCATCCAGATTTTTAGCCCAAGTTAAAGAACTGAGGTACAATCCCCCTGAATTGAATTGCTGTCAGGGCTCAGGGCAGGACTTGTGAGGCACTTGCTCTTTTTCACCAGCTAAGTGCTTCAGTAATTGATATATTGAAGGGCAGCAAGTCGCAGTGACACCCTGGGTTAAAGAACCAAGGCAGGCTCATAAATGAAAGTAGCTGCCCAAGTGAGCTGAGGGAGACGTGCTGTCTAACCAAACAGAAGTGATGTCCTAGTGTAAAATCCTGAGTAAAGGAACTTTTGAGAATAAAGTAGTAAAGAATGAGACTCTGGGGGCTTCTACAGTGGTTAGGAAGAGCAGAATATGTGAAACACAGAGAGCTTGGATTCAGTCCAGAGAAGAGATACTGCTCTTGCAGGAGATGCTCCAGAAATGAAACTTAATATTAAACACACTCAGAGATTAGAGTAGGAAAAAAGGAACAGCCACTCAGAAGATGCTGCACATGGAGTAGAAGTTGGAAAAAATCAAGGAGGTAACAGCATTTTAATGTCCCCACTTCATTTTTACACACGGTACAAGAATCTGCCTCTTTTGTTGTTAAATGCACTAAAAGTTAGAATTTTGGCTTCTTTTCCTTCAAAAATGTGATTCATGCAGCTCTGTCGTGCCAAGACAAACTCTTTTTCTCCCCCACCAAGCATTTCCCTTCTCCTGCAGTGTACCCTGCAGGAAACCCAAGAGTTATTGGGACTGCCAGGGTTTCTGAACTAGGATCAATCCATTTCTATTACTTCTTTCTAAAAGCTGGAATTGTTATTACCTTTTCTGTTGAATTGTTATTACCTTTTCTGTGCTACTCAAATAACACAAGTTGTAGAAAAGAGAACATGATGCTGCAATCAGAGAGGAAAAGCAATATAGCTCCTGCATACACTGTACGAAATGACAACTACTGCAGACCTCACTTACAGAGCAGTACGTGGTGTCCTCCTGACTGCAGTATCTGCCTGTGTTAAGAGATTTTTATAAAGAAGAAAGAAGAAAAACTCTTTCTTTAGTAATTATGAATTGTGAGGAATATATCCCAAATTTTCTACTGTTGTGTGTAACAAAATACATGTGTACTGAAACGAAAGTAATGATAATAAAACTTCTGTACTAAGCCCCAAAGTGTAGAGCACTGCAAAATGAGTTTTCAGATTAATTAAATATTTGTACAGGATGTTGAATTTCACATTAGATTGCCAGCTAAGTACTTGTTATTCTGAATCAACAGATGTTTTTGTTTTGTTTTGTTTTTAATACATCAGGTTAGAGCTATAACAAGGGAAGGATAAGGCGGTGTAAGGTATAAGGATAAAGAGGTTACTTCTTGGAATAATGTGACATAGCAGGATGTTCATCCATAAGTGCCTAAATAGTTCTCTCCTGAGGATTATAAACCCAGACTACTGTTAAACTAATACTCTGGTTTCCACAAAAAAATAAAAAGGAAAAAAAAATACACAGAAGTAGTAATCAATTCTATCTCCTCCAGTTAAATAGAACAAATGTTCTGTAGAGAAGGACTGAGCTCTGGGTATATACGTGCTCGTGGGTGTAGGTTTATCCGTGCATATGTGTAAGTATTCATTTATGCAGAACTCGAGGGTTAGCTACTAGATTACCACCTACAGAACCAGTCATGCAAGGTGATAAATGGATTGATATGAAGCAAAGCTGGGACTGTTTGCTATTGCAACATCGCAGAGGGAAAAATATTCTAAAACAGATTATGACTGCTCATCTCCAGATCATCCAAGCTAAGATATATGCTCTGTTGTGTAAATATTAGATATTCATTGGATTAGAAAAAGCAAGTTCCTTTCTGCCATTCCAAAGGAGTGCTTAACTTCTGCCCCACAAGGCCAGTCACTTGCTTTTAATCTTATCGCTGCTCTGACTTTTCTCACTTTCTTCTATTTGTGGTGATACTTTTTCCTCACAAATCAAATAATCACTTATGTCAGCCATGATTGCACAATAAAAACATGGCTTGTCTTTTCCTGAGAAGTGTCTTAAATGCCAAACCCAACCTAAGTGGCAGCCTCTTCTGGTGATAATGCTGAATGTGCACAAATCTCTGCCTTGTTTTCATTACAGAGAACTTTCCTGATGCATGCAAAGAAGAAAAATATTTGAAAATAAGCATCTGTCTGTAGATATTTCTCTTTCATAAGTATAGAATAATAAGAAAAAAAATAGGTTGGAACGGACTCTGGAGATCATCTGGCCCAACTTTACATTCAAGGCAGGACCAACTACAAAGTCAGGCTGAAAAGCAGTAGAAAAGTTTTCATTTTTATATGTTTATCTAATTAGGCGTCATTAAAGAGGGCAGTCTTTGAGTGAATATATACTGGTCCATCTTCCAGTACAGGTTTGTTCATATCCTCTTCCAGTGTCTTGTCGGAGGCACATAAATCTTACCTCACAGCTCTCTCCTGCACTTCTATTCTTCTTGAGGCTGTTATCACTTTCTTTGGCATCACACTGGCATTTGCTCCTGTCTTCAATTCAAAACTAATAAATGTTCCTTTTGCTTTCAGGATAACAGCAATTCATCTACTGCTGCAGCACTGCTTTGCTCACCTATGAAAAATCCTCTTGATGTTTTTGCTATATCCTCTTTTTCTGGAGTGTCAGTTCTGAAGCCTACAAACTTTTGAAATTGTTGTCAATCTCAGCTCTTATATCTTGGTTTCTACTAATCTCCTCAATAGATGAGGGTTCTTACACCCCCTCATGGAAGCTCCAGACTGGGCTCCTTGGGCCTTAGATCTCTTGATTTGAGGGAGATCTCAGGATTTATCCTGTGGGCCCAAGAATCTGCAACTATATAACGATTTTTCAGAATTTCTCCAGAATCTATTCAAGCATGTAACAAGCAGGAATCAGTGGACTGGAACTTCCCGCATAAGCCAGCATCTTCTCCAGGAGTTGTTAGGGTGATTTCAAGTCAAGGATTCCTTTAATGATCCTGACAACGTCCAAAGTACATTTAACATCTCTTCAGTTGTGTTTTAGCAGAGCTAACTGGAAGCAGAGTGAGGAGAGCATATGATCTGTCTACTCTTTGCTTTTAAATTCATCTTGTTGCTATTTTTATCATCAGTGTAGGTGCACTGTAGCTCTTACTTGTAGCTCTTACCATGTTTGTTTTTGTTTTGCTTTTAATCTGTTCAGTGTTGTAACTTGTTCTTTTTATAATAGCTGTAAGAATTAGAAGAAAATGACGCTGTAGACGCAGCTCCAAAACACAATTGGTCAAAATACTAGTAATATTTTTCTTTTTCCTTTAAAATACAATTAACTGAAGTGGCAAAGATGATAATCCAGACAAAAACCTAGCAAATTTTCAGTGAAAATATTTTTCATTTTTTGCCAACTTCTAGCATAAAACTGCAGTGTGGAACTTTATATTCAAAATTGCTTTAAAAAGGATCCCTTTTGCTTTTTAGAAAGAAAAGTGGGCTTTGAAAAATACAAAAATTGCTGTTTTATTCTTATCATTCATACAGTAATTGCTGTAGCTCATCATTTAGACAGTGTTTGTGAAATCACTTAGACCAAGCACAAGCCACAGGATAAGGATTCGGATGGCTGTGGAATTTCAAGGGAGATCTAAACAAACCCTCCAGGTAGATTCACAGTTGCATGACTTTCCAGGACTTAATCTTCTGCTTACCTCAAACTCAGCACCTTGAAAGGGTGAACTGCAGAAATACCAGAACACCAGCAAATCTAGTGGCATTGGGCCTTTCCTAGGTGGAAACATCTCTATGTCAGGTACGTGCACCTCTTTGGAGATTGTTGCTCCACCAGCACAAAACTGTTGCACTTGGGATGGGGTTTGGATAAAGCTGAAGCATGATTTAAAAAAAAAAAAAGGAGAGAGACTTTCACGCTGCTTTTTCTTTTCTGCCGGACAGGGAAAAGGTGGCTTCTCAGCAGCATTGCATCAGGGGTGCTAAACGTGATGTGCTAACAGGGCACGTAGAGCAACCTTTCCCTCGGCAACGACGCAGACATTAAACAGACACCTCTCTTGCATTCACTGCTTTCAGCTCCCTGATTAGCCCACGGTGCATGGAAGTATTAAGGAACTGAACTGCAGCCAAGATGCATCAGTCAACAAGTGTCCAGTTTGCAAAGTGCTCCTCCAAAACCGTGCCAATAAGCTGCACGGAAATGCTGCGTACAAGTTCTGTGTGTAGAAATTATTTTCCTGCTATGTCCCTTTTTCTGGTGTGTTTCAATATGTTTGTGGCCCACTATGAAGCTAGTGAATGCCATAAAAATATCATGGATCTAGTAGAGAAATGCTAAGTGTTAAAATGCTCTCTTGACCTGCCTTTACAATGTCAGAATTCTCATTAATTCTCATTATGTGAAACGAGTTAATGTAATTAGCAGTGTTGTTGTTGCCCCTGTGATACCCTACAGATACAGCAAGGCAGGCTTGGAAAGGAGAGGTAAGAGAACAGCCTGACTGAAGAGACACAGCTGGAAAGAAAACCCACATGCTTCCTGGCACACAAACCCTTCCTATGGCCCAAACACAAACACCAAATTTTTTCCTTACCAACAGAAGGGCTCGTGTGCCCAGAAGTTCATCTTTCTTTTTTTTTTTCTCCTTCTTCTTCACTATTTTAGATAGTCTAATAAATATTGTTACCGCTTCCTATGAGCTTTATCTAGTTTACGCTTGGGCACTAAACACAGATACTTCGGATATCAATCACAAGACGAAAGAATATTTTCTGCTATTAAATGCCCGCTTTTATATCTCCACTGTCAGGTATGGACTACATCATCACTCCCACTTTATTACAGAAAATGAATTGGAGTAAAGAGATAATTGAGTCGGGCTCCTATCTGTCAAGGACCATTCATTCAGATGATACTGTAGCAGAAGTAGCAAATACTTCATGGCAAAAATATTTCCAAGCAGTAGATTATCTTTTCTGGCTGGTCATCATTACGGGCACTACTTACCACCTGCTCAGCTGAGAAATCCTGCTGTGAAAAACAGTTTATACATTATGCAGGTTTAGTCAACAGATAGAGAAGACTGACCTTGTCTCCTATGAGAAGAAGCAACTTTTTTATTTCTTTTCCTGGTGGCAGCTCGCAGAAGAATAATGGCTATGATGATAATGAACAGCTTATTCATATTTCCAATGTGAAATACCAACAACATGCTAATTAAGGAAGGTCACACCACATGGGAGTGCAACAGGAACCTCTTAACCTTGAGGAATGATTAAGGAATTTTTATCTTTTGTTAAGAAATTCTAATCAGTTTTGGAATGGGCTGCTTGATGGTCTCTTTTGCATACCATTCCCCAAATCCTTCTCGAGGTCACAGCTATTTCCTCGCCTTGCTGGTATGCAGCCCAACAAAAGGGCCACACGTGCTCTCAGGTGGCCCGAGCTCATCTCAGCTGGCTTACATTTTTGTGAATATGAGCAAGATCAAAGAAGGAATATCTCGGGCTCCTGGGAAAGCCGAGAGGGGAAGAGGAGGGCCAGAGGAAGGAGTCAGTGCTGGGGCTCGGAGCCCCTGGCCTGGCCTGGCCAGCCCCTCCTTCGCCCGTCCCACAGAGCCGTTCCCGCTCTCTGCCCCACGGAGGGCAGGATGGGGCTCCAGGGCTGCCCTCTGCGATCCACGCAGTGGGAGGCCCCAAAGACACCCGGCCCACTGCGATCACGGAGCAGTCTTTTATCCACCGGTGTTACCTGCTTTGGCTTGTTGAGCAGATATGCCAAGGGAAAAATAAAAACTATTTTCCTGGAAACACTCCAGCAGAGATCACATTAAGTGGCTTATTTATTTTTTTCCTTGAAATGTATGCTAAGGTTACAAGAGGTCTTTTAGACAAGCTTCATAGTTTCATATCTGACTATCTACACAGTAATTATGTATTTTCAGCCTAGGCCTGTATCGTTTTGAAAAGCTGAAGCAAATCTGCTATTTTGGAACCATCTGAGCATGAAAATTGTGATTTTTGCACTCCAGGAGGTCTGAATCAATCCTCCCCAGTAAAGCTGACTAGAAATCTCTTATTCATTTTAATGGGGGATGGATTGGGACCTGACAAAATTTCTCTGCTCCCTTTTTGCATTTGAGTGGCTCAAAAGCAGCGTAATTTTAAATTTCAGAAATGGAAAGTGGTATCTTTGGTATTTTTTTTTTTTTTAATTTTCTTAAGAATCGATTTTCTTGCTTCTGCTGCCTCTCAAATCAGATGGATTTTATTAGGGTTGTGGAGTTCTCACATCCCCTTGTCTTATACTTTTAGAGCTGAAGAAATAAAGAAGAAAAGAGGGGTTGGCACCGCGTGGGCGTGCTGGTGTTGAGGCACATTGCGACGGGAGGAGAGCTCTCTTACCTCTCCCAGCAGCTGACGTAAGTTACCTGTGGGTTACAGAAAGCGCAGGGGTTAATTGAAATTATAATTGCTGTAGCCTTAGTAAACAGGTCACAGCTTTCAATTAAATGTGTGACTGCAGGTAAGCGTTTTTGCCCACGCTGCTGGCTTGGGTGAAGCCCAACGCAGAAATAAACACCTGCTCAGTAGGTCCTGCTACCTGCTCTCCTGCACACAGACGAGTGCTTAAAGCAAGAATTGGAAAAAAAATTGGCTTGTGACTGTGAAAAGATCATCATGAAGGGAAGAGAGGGGAGCCGGGTCAGCTGGCAAACAGGGACTTGGCAGCAGGCCTTTCACTCTGGCCTGCAGGAAACCCTCTCCTCCATGGGGAGATTGGCAGCAGCCAGCAGGAACAGAACGGCAAAGGGGGCAGCGTGCAGGAGCTCGTCCCTCTCCGGGGAGATGCTACAGCTGTGGAGGCGTTGGGGTGCCAGAAAGGCCCGCAGCTTTCCCTGGAGTGCCCTCAGCATGGCCCCGCTGCTGGGTGCTCGCCATGGGGCAGCCGCAGGGGGCAGCGCTCTGCGCAG
>JAVCKT010045620.1:0-17254 GCA_032273925.1 Rhynchotus rufescens
TTCAACATCAGGTCTCTTCTGTCAGAGCTTCCTAAAAGGAACAAAACCTCATCATCCATCAAGAACTTGCAGCCTAAGGAGAGAGAAGTCCCAACACAACCCCATTCCAAAAATCAGCAATTTATGTTACACGGATCTGTTGTAACAGACAGTGGAAGAAAGAAAAAGGATATATTTATAAAAAAAAATGCAAACAAAATAACATAATCTTAAAGCAATAGTTGTCCCTCTGCTGCTGTTTCCTCAGAGACAGAATGAGGAGACAGAGCTCAAAAAAACCTGAAGGCTGCACATGTTTGTGCATATAGGTGCAATGTGAGCTTCCTTTTATTTGCTCTGTGCTTCAGCGTTATTGGGAATTTATTCAGGTCACATTCTGAAGCTTCTCTTCAATAGGATTACAAGGACTAAAAAATTGCTCCTTCAACAGGCAAAAAGACAGAAAAAAGAGATTTGTGCTCCCAAGCTGAGGATTTTAAGAGTGGATGTCATGGTGCAGTCATAGCTATCAGGTCTGCTTGATTAATATTAATACTGAATTTGAAATATAAGATTTTATAAAACCAAATGCATTCTAGAAAAACAGAAACTATTGATATTTACTCTCCCAGAAGCTGCTAACTAGAAGTGCATCACCTAAGACATTCTGGAATTAAGACAAAAGATATAATTATTCTCAGAATCCTGTGCAATAAGAGTCATACATGACTAAGTGTAAATTGAAAGCCCCAAGCATAAAAATGGAAGGGAGTATTACAAAACAGATTATATTAGATACAGAGCCCCACTACAATTCATGTTAAAAAGACAACAAAAACAGACTACTTACTATTTTATTACTAGGGATGAGCTCAGTTATTACAGTGCTGAGGGCAAGGAAGGCAGAATAAGTCTATATAGGAGCTGTCAGGGTAGTTGTTGTGACACAAAGCAGACAACACCCTGAAAAAAACTAATTGAAAAATATAGGGAATCTTAAAATATAGAGAGTACTTAAGGCTAGAAAAATGCCATTGAAACAATGTAGTTTTTCCTGCCTTACACAGACAAAGGAGTCCTGATAAGAATTCCAGGAACGCCTGGTTTCCTTTTTCACTGCTGGAAGTGGATATGGTCAAAGGAAGGCCGTGGGCTTTTTCCTCTGCAGAAAATTCTAGCAAAAATGGAAAACAATTTGATCCAATTTGGGAACAACAATTTTCCAGGGGACACAGAAAGGAGCGTAAGGAGTAAAATCTCGAGCTATGAATTATTGCAGAGAGTTGTATTCTACGATTTTGTTTCTGGGTTATTATAAAATATTACAAACAGTTTCAATCCATCTGTATTACTTCGTGTCACTTACCTGGGCAGCCTTGCTTACCTGTTCAGCCACAGCAACAGTAAAAGAAAACCCACCTGACCCCATCTCCCTAGTTTAAATCATTTTAACACAGGGAGGAAACGTAATGTGCTTTAAGCATACAGGCTACAAATCCACACTGCACTTCCCATATTGCATATAGGAATAGATACCAGAGCACTCATTTGCCAAGTTCAGGGCTTCTTCCACAGGCCAGGTCCAAGGCAAGCTTTGGCTGAAGATCATTGCTCACAAACTCAGCTGAAACTTCCAGAGACTAAAAAAAAACCCCTCAAAGCTCGGGATGGGAGACTATAAGGACGCTCTTTTCCTCCTATTCTTCTAATAGCCGCAGTTATGACGTGCGGATCCCCGAAGCAGTTGACACACAAACAACTTCTTCCTGGAAACCTGCCAGTTCCTCAGGAAAATCAGAAGCTTGCCTTTCCTGTAGCATAAACACACTTCAGTGAGGCTCCGGAACAACAACGGGGGCTGAGGAATTATCGGGCCGCCCAGACGCTGAAGGCCGCACGCCGCTCTGCTGACAGCGGCCACTTACTGAGGAAAAGGGCTATTTTCTCAGACCACCGAGATCACCTTTTCTGGAGCATTCAGGAACTCGTGCCATCAGGAGCTGAACTCTCAGCGGAGGGGCAGGTTGCACCATTTATCACTAGAGAAACACAGCGTTTTGGGAACTAAAGCTTCTGGGCAGCAAATGGGGGTAGAGAGGTAGCGATCCAAATTGTGCCTGCTTGGTTTGCTGCCTCTTCTCTTGTTCTACGTCCTGCTGTTATGAAGGCGCAGAAGAAGAAAAGGCATTTTCTCCTCTTTAGACCTCCTTAGAGACACCTCTTGAAAATGCCTCCTAGACTAGAGAGCTGTGGCAAGTCGATTTCTTCCCCTCCACGTTGCTACTGGCTTGTTCCCACATCCGAGTGCTACAAGCAAGGCTTTGCACAGTGTCCTGCCTGTTCAGTGACTCCCAATATCCCTAGGTTTTGTTTGACTTTTTGTTAGGGGAATGCTTGCAGTGGCAGCCTACAGAGTCGGCTGAGTTTTGCTGATAGCATTTGTGATGTCTCATGACTGGAGACCTGCATGCAGGACGAGCAAGAATTTACACTACACAGGACAGGGAAAAACAGAGTGCTATGGTCACAGAATACCTGTGGTAACCAGAGGGAGGATGATAAAAGGCCGAGGGCTTTCTTGTTATAGTGAAGTACTTCCTCCAAGGATGATGTGAAGGGTTAATGTCACTGATCAAACTACAACAAAGGCCCAAGACTCAAGAAAAGCATCATTCCAGACTTGTCCAAGACACTGGCAGAGTTGGAGCTGTAAATCAAATGAATTTGAGCTGTCTGGTCAACAGTTTAATGCAACATTTATCACTGTGTCATCTTAACATCGAAAGTGTTATCTAAATGCCATCTGAACATCATGGTTGAGTGCTGCTGTAGTTGAGGACTCTATTTTCAGCTGAATGGAGCAGAGAGACAACGCAGAGGAACCCAAAGTTTCCTCTAAGGCTCATCTGCCTCTGAGCTGTTTGATTTTGACCTTGCACAAAAACTCCCAGCACACCAGCACACACACTAAATACAGCAATGATGTTGCTACCAGAACACTTCTGCAGTGCTCCAAGTGATCAAAGACAACCCTTTTACTTCAGACAAGTCACTGAACTCCCAACAGCACTGGTTCTTGGTCCAAGTTTCCATCTGCTGGGTTTAAATCAATGATACATTGGTATTTCACAGCAGAACAGGCACTTTTGACAACTTCTAGATTTGCTTGTTGATTTTATAACCACTCTCTCTACCAATCTATATTTTAATGAAGATGTTTATATTTGTGTAAAACATGCATATGCAAGTCACTTCTCTGCCTCAGCAGACTATGAGTTTAAAGGGTCAGGTCTCAAAAGGATGGGATCTTTTGGCTAGAAAAAGATTAGAGGATAAATTCATACTTGGTTTTGAAGCTTCTAACATGGAAAAGAGGAAGAGAAGGAGGGAGACAGGGAAAGGAAACTTGACCTCAGTTTGAACTAACACGTGAAACAAATCTTACTGTAGAAGTCAAAGGAATGCAAATACGTTTAGGAAGGCAAAATCAAAGGAAAGAAGTAATAACCGGTAAACTTACTTTTAGAAAATCACCTTATCATGCTGCCTTATTCTTAATGCTAACACAATGACTCACGCTACAGTAAAGAACTTCCTGTCAACTTAAAGAGAACTAACCTCTTCTAAAAATCAGTCATTACTTCCAAAGAAAGTCCACAATCCTTTTGGCATCAAAGCATGCGCTGCTAAGCAGGCTAACTGTTGGCAAGAGCCAAATTCATTTCGGAAGCACTGCCCATACAATGGCAATTCCTGCTTTTCTGTAGCTCATACCAAAGCCTAGATAGCAACCCCTGCTTGGGTCACAGACCAAGGATTTTTTTTGTCATCTGGTAACCGAGTTCATTTTTGTACTGCAAAATAAATGAAAACAAGTCAAAAGAGTTTTCCTGCTAGGGCTAACAAAGGCAATTTCTAACTTCGAAGTCATTAAACACAGTACTTACTGCACTGTAAATACTACAAATAGTTGCAACACTGCCACAAAGTAAATAACTTAGTATGTTTCATTAAAAATATTATCATTGTCACTTAAAATACATAAGACAGCAAGTCAACAGTGTCAAAAACTAATTTCAGCACCCCCATAGTCTATATGAATACTATCAGCAGGTTGAGCAAATCTGCCCTTAATACAGGTTAATTCTGATACTTAGATATGTGAAAATATCATTTTCCAGGCATTTTGTAGAGATGCTTCATTCCATAATATTAGTCTTCTGATCCTTTTCATCTCACCGAGCTTTGTTGGGAGCAGGACAGCCCATCACAATCAATAAAGAGAGATCTCCTTCCTGTTACACAAGTAGAACCTTAAGATTCAAGGTTAGTTTTCATGTCTCCTTAGTAAGACACACCTCACTGACAGAATGTGACATGTTGACTCCTGACTAACTCAGCACAGTTACAACTTCACTTTCAATTTTAAAACTGCTCACGAACGGACAAGATTATTTTCCCACCAAGGCAAAACTGACTTTCAGCCTAAACAAACTGCTTAGTTCTTTATCAAGTTTTAAGAACAACGTATCACACCCCCTGATTCAGCTGAAGGCAGGCAAAAGGGTATTTATCCCTTGATTCTGCTTTAAGGAATATCACAAAAAATATGCACTCTTATAAACCGTGTATCAACTACCCATTGGGGATTGTATTTGTGGAGCTTCTATATGCATCAGAATAGCTGTCTCACACTGCAAAACAGATTTACTACCTATTTATGTTGAGGATCTTCAAGTTAAATTTCCTTTCCCCATTGAAATAAGGCATAAAACCCATACAACCTACAATTCTGCTTTAGTAGGTTGAATGTGTTACGTATCAAACCAAAGTCACTTTGTCCCCAAATCGAAGCAACTGCTGAATCAGTGGTGGCACGCACCTGATTAAATTTGCAACTAATCCAACCAGCTACTTTGTCCTGTATCTTAAATACAGCCCCCCTCCCAATGAGTTAAAGAACTTCTATTTCATTAAATAATGTTGGTTCATGATTCACGGCAATGCATGGACCTCAATCAAGAGGGAACTTAAGGGCTACTTCCCCTTGCTGATGCACGTATATGCACATACACGCACACACACACACATATATAGAACATATATGTTTGATCTCCAGGATCATTACCCTATGGATAGAAAGAACAGGCTATGTAAAGCAAAGCTCAGAGTAAGAGAGATGGAAACCAGATTTTCCTTAGTTAAAACACAGCGCGAAGCTGGAAGCTTCTTCCTGGGCTTTGGGTCTCCGAGGCTTCCCTTGGAGTGGCTCAGCAGGAGCTGGGCTGCACGCCTGCCCATCCCTGTGGAAACACTGCCCATGTTTATATGGGTTTCATGAGACCTGGGAAGGGGCACAGCTCCCCCGCCAATCACAGAATTTACATATTAACCAATTATTAAACCTGATGTGAGGAGCAAGAACATGGTCAAAATGATGTGGGTTCCTCATTAAAAAAAAAGAAAAAATCTTTGTTTCTCTGCCAGCAGCCTGGAATCAATATTATTAGATTGGAACATATTTTTCATGCTGAGAGTCATTTTCCACGCATTAGGCTCTGCCTGCTAATTGCACGTTTACATTTTCACCAATAATTGACCTGCACCTACAGCTCTCGATGCTGTGGTTTCCCACCTGCTTGCTGCCTGTCTTCGGAGACCTTAAACACCTTCCAACAAGACCACAGGCTAACAGGCCATCATGAGTTATGTCATCCTATAATTAAGTCTTCTTGGCCCTGTGAACCATTATATGAAGTTAATCAGCTGTAACAGAAATTAGGTATGTTGTCACTCAAAACACCCTAAATTTACAAGTGTTGTATTTCTGAATGGAGAAGTTATTTCACATATGCCTGTCACTTCATTTCTCCTGCCTTCTCACTGAAAAGACTGTTACAAAATCAGTTTTTGAAACGCCACCTGAGAAATCTCAGTTTAAGCTCAATAAGCTCATGCCATCTTAAAATGAAAAATCTGTCGAGTCAAAGATGAGTTTGAGTGAACTGCAGTTTCCATAACGTAACAGCACATAATCAAAGGGAACATCACTAACCCCAGCAGAGATGCCTATGGTAAAAAATCTGTTTCATAACTGGATGTATAATTACCATCCCCTGCCTCCACTCCAATAAAATTACTTTTATATAGCTTTTGCTTAGTGCATTAAAGCAAACGATGCATGCACATCTTAAAAAACTATTTCTCTCTCCATTAAGGCGGTCATAATTAGCAAGCCCCTAAGTCCTTGCTCAGTTTTCACTTGCGCCTACCTGAAAGAACTACTAAAGACACAGTGAGGTCTTCACAGTTTCCTCTGTTCTCACTACTGGAGTTATCTGAAAAGTTCCAATATTGTGAAATTATCAAATAAATACTTTTCTTATGCTCTGCCTTCCTTGCATCTTCATCTCATCCTTCAGCTGCCAGCTTGAAGGCTTGAGAACGCCAACAGAAAGACATGAAAGCCCATGGAAAGCATTAAGAATGGACACATGCCTCCATGACCTCAAGATTTTGTTTCCTATCTTCTTGTCAAACATTTCCCTTTTATTTGACAGGTTTATCAGCTGGATAAATATGCACATTGTCAAATTTCACACTCAGAAGCACCGTTTTTGACCCTGGAGCAGACATTCACATTGTGTATATTTTTGCAGCTGAAGAACACACAGAAGACAAATATACTTTGAAAACAAGAGAGGAATGAGGCCATAGGAATGTAGAGTTTGGCCTTAAGATTCAAACTAAACAAGCTTTTAAAATATTTGAGAGGAAAAAAAAAAAAGAAGACTGGAATATTCAAACGACATTAAATTCTACTTTAGAGAAAAGTCATATGACAATTTTCCAAAACTGCTGAAAATGTTTCATTTTCAAACGTGCAATCTAAGGCCCTTTTCAAAGCTGTAACAGACACAACAGCTTTCTCTTGCAGGTAAAACTCTCCACGTGGTTATAAGCTTGGGAATTCAGAGGTAGGCTCATGCTTAGTTAACGCTGATATAATTGGAGCCGAGATCAACCTTACATGCTCTAGTTTACAAGTCTTTTCACTCTAAAGCCTTGATTTTGCAATCAATACTACCAATGTTAATTTAAAAAATGCCACTTTTTAAATTTTAATTAATAATAATGTATAAAGTGACCATATCTAGCCATAACATGGTCTGCCCCTTCTTTCACCTGTTTTAGCTTTCATTGCACTGAGTTTTTGCTGATTTGGCTGTTCAGCTACATTCCCCTTCGCAACCACCCACTGACCTAAGATTCAGTTCTCAGCAACTGAAATCCTGCCCAAAATAGACATTTTAGCTTGAAAATCGTGTCACTGAGCATCAGACATATGCTGGGTGCAAACAAGAGTTTTGAGAGGGTATTTTCAAGAGCGACTGTCCTCTGACAAGCGTTCCTACCATCTCTGTTTCGTAAGAGCACCAAGTAATAACACTTACAAATGAGAGTTACAAGTTTTTGCATTTCTCTGCAGTAGACAGTGAGGAAGGAATAAAGGGGGAATAAATCAAAGGGCTGCCTTTACTACGGCTGGTGAAATTGGTATTATCTGTCCAGCACCGCATGTCCTTCTGTTCGCACATACACCGTGCACATGGGCTGAGATGAGAGCACAGGGACTGAGATCCCCTTCATTTAATGCTTCTTTTATAAATATGAACTGTCTACATTTATTCCCGCAACCTGTCCAAGCCCCAAGGGAGAAAACGTCTAGTTCCTCGGCTCATTTCAGAGAATATTCCCTCACTGGTTGATCTCCATGGGAAGAAGGCACTCCGGTCATTCTTTTTTAGAAGCTTCTAATTCTGAAACTGTCATAAACATAATGAATGTGATATATATGTTCTTGATATGTATATCCTGTAATAAAATAATTGAAACAAATAATGCCTCCTTCCTAAAGGGCTGCGATAGGAAGCTGCATGGATAAGATTATTAATGTGAAGACTGATTGGAAATTGGCTCCAAATTGTTTGAAATGTTCAAGGCAAGCAGGTGTAAAGAGAACTAATATTCTTTAAAAATACAGGATGAGCTCAGTATTCTTTCTTTGGCTTCTATCTCAGACAATCTCAAAAGCTTCCTAGTTTTCATTTGGGGGGAAAAAAACACATAAAAGCTTCTTAAAATTACACAGAAATGAAGCCAGTGACTGCAATGATGGACACTGTCCAGTGAACAGGCCTACAGGACATGCAGCTGCAGCCAAAGCCTTAACTGACGGCATCAAAGTTGTCCATCATCTGAGCAAAAAAAGGAAGATTTCTTCCCCTCTGGCAAACGGGAGCACAGTTGAGCTGAGTCCATCTCGAGGGTCCAAATGTGACACGTTTGCCCTTGGAAGGCCAAGAGATGCTCTATAGAACAGATACATGTGTGTTTGTCACCGTGCACCTCTGCCACTTAAAGGTCTCCCTCCTTACAGGTTGGATTTAAAATTGACTACCCAGCTTACAAGGGCATTTACGTGGAACTTGGATTTCTACATCAAAAACTGTAATCTTGAAAAATCCTGCTTAAACGCCACCTCCAAGCCCCTCGGTCATGTTACATTTTAAGCCATAAAATTCGCCAGGGAACCAGTTACACCTCTGGACTTGCCTAAAACGGCTCCAGCTGGACAGGACAAAGGAGCTCGGAGAGGAGCCAGCAACTCAGGCAAATGCTGAGACAACCCACAGGTATCTCCTCCTCAACCCTTTAATGGATCTATCCCTCGCCCATAAATATCTCTGACAAACGATACCTCCCAAGCAAAAGGAAGCTCGGGAGTATTCACTTTTTTTCCCTCCTAAATGCACTGACTCAGGCTCACATAACAGAAAATTGTTAACGTATGAGCTCTACTAACACAGAGCACTAAATATTTTATACAGCAGTACAGTTATGCAGTCCTGTTGCATTACATCTACTGGATTCCTCTATGATTATTCCTGAACAGCTGCAGTCAACACAACAAAAAGGGACCTATTTGATTTTTCCTTCAAACTATATATATATTTTATATATATATATAAATGTAATATAAAATATATACAGTGTAAAATAATGGAATATATAATGTAAAAACATACCTGTATTCATGTTTTCCTAAAGATTTGTAAACTGTGTTAGTAATTCCTTCAGGCACCATAAGAGGTACTTTGTATGAACAAGCACAGACTCCCCAAGGTAAAGTGACGCTGGGTCTAAGACCAGAGACATGAAACTGTCGCTGGCACCAGGAAATCTGGCTCCCAGTTTCAGACAAGGCTTTTGGAGTAAATCGTAGGTCATTTCCATTTCTTCCTCTATTTCAGATGCAACCCCCTAAGCAAAAAGCACAACCTAGCAGTATGTGTTTGTGTAATGCTGGTACCAGCAGCCCTGTGATACTGCCTGGTCCAGGATACAGACTGAGAATAAACCAGAATTTTGGCCAGTTTGAGTCTGGCCTTGGTGAAGAGCCAATTAATGTCCCAGCTGATCTAATGGTAACTCTTGCAACTTTGGCAATGATTAATGTAGTGGGCATATTTATATTATAAATGTTGGAATACTGTACATATGGTATTGTGCAGATGCATATGGTGAATGTACCCTGGAAATGCTGACATCCACTGGAAATCCAATCCTGCTGACATGGATTTATTGTTTTAATAAATTACGGGGCAGATTTTGAAAGGCAGCCAATGTCCACTGTGTTACTATTGAAGATGGCAGGAAATGTCTCTCTGGGTTGCAGAGGAAAAAGGTGAAAAATCCGCATTTTTTAAAATCCTAACTTATATGGAGATGCAAGAGTTTACAAAATGAGTATATAGAAATGTAAATTGCTCCATCAATTCTTTAAATATACCTCAGAAAACACTTTTGCATTTCACAAGTATTCCACTTCAAAACTGCAACACACACACAAGACAGAACAGATTTGTGACTCCCTTTCTTTCTTAAATTTGGACCTAATGAATAATGTTTGAGCCTTAACCTGGACCTGGAAAATAAAGTTTCTTACAGTAACTTCCAAAAGTGACAGCAGCAGTAACTTACAAAACTTAAGTAACATGAATAATCAAGAAGAGATTAGTAGATATATTAAATAAGCTGCATTAAAATAGCATGTTACAGATACGTTTAAAACTCTTAATGGATAGAGTGAGGAACAGTAAATCACTTGCAGCAAATACTTTTTACCTTCACAAGTTTAATGTGTTTAAAGCAGTAACTACCATATACTCAGACTTTCAACATGACAGAACCAGAGAGGCTGTATAGAGTTTTCTGTACTTAAAAGAGAAAGTTCCACATCCTTGTGCTGCAGACATTCACCCCAGACATTGGGTTTTCTTAAGGGCAACTTCAAACAGCAGTTTCGCTAAATATATAAGGATCAAAATCGCTGCCTTTAGTCATGCTGTGCTCCCTATACGCAGGACCTGAAGGTGCACGTTAACTCAAGGTTAGCATTAAGGGTAAGGACGCAGCCTTGTCTGTGCAACACAGCTCATAGAGCACAGCCCATTGCCTCAAAAAATCCCGAAATCATTTCAAAAATATCACCCAAACACTGACACGGGCACCTAAGTATCTATGCATTTAAATACACCTGAGAGGCCATATCCCAATGAAGAACAGTCTGATACTCCTGAACTCTTGCACTGTTTAGGTGAAAAAGAGTAGAGATCAGCAGCCTCAATCGAAGCTGGAATAGGATTTGCTTTCCTTGAGGCAAAGAATTATAACAATCTAAGATTATTACTAAAATAACTTCTTGCATGAGCCTCTGCAAAGGTAATAGTTAATGAGGACTACTTAAATTATACTGAGACCCCTGCAGATTCACAGTCACCTGGAGGTGACAACTCAGTAAATGCTCTCTGGTGTAAATCACAGCGACTGACTATGTGTAAAACATCCCGCAGAAGGGATGACACCTGAAACCAGCAACAGTTCCAAAGTGCACAAGGCAGACAGATGGATCTGTGTTTCAGCAGTCACCTTGTGAAATCATTCACGGGACCATCATACTGAGCTCTCAGCAGGCAGAACATTTCCTATCCACAAGCACATTCGTTTTATCAACCATCTGATTTGTGGCATCTTCTATTACCGCCCATCGCGAGACACTCATGATCTTTCAAACATTACATTTTCAGCACCTTTCTACAAGATGACTTCTTAATGTATTTCCCTTTGCTTTCTCTATAAAGAATTAAAGATGAGAAGATGAGAAAAACATTCCACTTACCATATCTGTTCAAAGAAGACTCTGATCAACCGCTTTTATTGCAACTTCTAAACTGTGCATTTTATTATTAATTCAGTCGGTCAGAGAGCCCCTATAAGACCTTTAGAGACTAGGCAGCAACATTTAACATACAAGCTTTAGGCATGTGTGCTATTGAACAGCTGCAGCAGTTTATTTGGGGTACTCATTTTATCCCCATACCTTGATCATCCAGTTAGTTGTGGACAAGACCTGGTCTGGCAGGTGTAAGAGGATATAAAAAAGTGAAAAGCAGGAGTCTGCTTTTCCTGGCTGGATCTTACTTCTGGCACTGCCATAACTCATGAACTGGTTTCCTCCCAGCTCCCAATTCCCCCTCCAGAGCTAAGGGATGCTTGGAAGGGATGCCAGCGCAAGGAGCTGCCTTTGAGGAACGCTCCAAGGAAATCCCGCCTGTTGGCATTCATCCCTGGGCAACTATGGAGCAGCTCCATCTGTTTGGAGGAACAAGCATCCCCGAGCCAAAACTGCTCTGGTTGTTCATCCCTGGAGAAGGAAATCGGCTCAGAAGGTGCTGCAGCTAATATAGAGTCCTAACGACTGGTCGCACCACCACTTTTCTATGATTTCTATGGAAGTTTTTTAAAAGAGGATCAACTGCATCAGCGGATTTTCAAAGCAGACTATCGCCACCAGGAGCTGCATTCAGAAACCCTGTCTTTACAGAAAGATCAGTGGTTGTCTCAGGACACCTTCAAAGGCGGATTTGAATCAAGGAAGGCCTTGAAAGCAAAGGTATTTCCAATGTGCCATTCAATCGCCCTCCCTTACTTCTATCCTACACAGAAATAGATGTAGAAAGACGCTTTGGGGGATATCATACAATCTAAAGAAGAGATAATGGAGTAGGGAACCTTTCTCTGTCAGGACACCAGAGGATTCCCACAGCAGATTTCACCTGCCAGTGATTTGCTAATGTTTGAATCCCACACCTCTAGAAATAAGGCTTTAAGAATATGATTTTCACACTCCCTTGGCTCAAATGTTACTCTAAGGAGAGACTACTAAAGAAAGCTCAATTACCTGGCACAAGATAAAAAAAAAAAAAAGGCTTAAAAAAAATCTTTTCATTAAATGCAGTACATACACATATTTGAAAGACAACTTTATGCCATGTGCTTGTATTTTTCCTGTATTTTTCTCTCTACATATTTCTATTAAAAATTAATAGGCAGATGGTCAAAATATTCTAATTGTGCACCTATATAACTTTCAGTACCTGAGTGCTGCCTGATGGAGAATCTCTCTCAGTTTTTGTCGTCTTTCCAAATACACAAATAGGAACAAGCTGAAAAGCAAAACAAGATGATTGCTATTTTTTCGAGTAAAAAACCACAAAAACCTTGAGCTAGGCCATGGAGTCAGGCTTTTGCAGCCCAGCGAGCGTTCAGAGAGCTGATACGGGAGAGCCCGTGTCCTGCTCTGGTGGCAGCTCTCCGGGCAGCGCAGCCAGGGCCAGGGAACCCCGGCGCTTCCATGAAAACCTCCCACTCCGTGTGAACCGCAACGAACGATCCTGCGGTTCAGGCGCTCGCATCGCCCTAGAAATTTCAGCCAATATTTTCAGGTAAAAGGCTAAAACTTCCAACATATGTCAGGACTTGCAGGCCGTCCGCTCTTCCAGCACAGGCAACCTGCCGGGCCACGGATGGCTTTAGGGGAACACCACCAGAGCCCAGGGTTATTTCACTCCCGACCCAAACTGGGCTAGCGTATCCCTCACGGAAAATCCCGCGGCTATTTTAAGTGCATCTAATCCAGGAGGAGAAACTTTTAATGAGCTGCTAAATTTATATCTTTAGAAGCAATATTTATTATATATATATATATATATATATATATATAAAAAATAAAAAAGCAGTGACCTAGAATCTATTCCAAACCACTGCTCTTCTTTTCACTGCTCTGCTCAGTCTCCAGTGCCCAATTCTCTACAACAAATTCGTCTCATGCATGTGGGCTAAGAGAAAGAAAATATACAATAACTCTCTTGCCTTCTCACACAGAAATGAGATTTTTACCTTTTCCCTCAAAAAGAAGCCGAGTGGTTGTGCTCTGCATACCCACGACCATCTCAGGAAACCTATCACCACATCTGGCTGCAGACAAAGGAAGCAAGTAGCTACTTACATTAATCATCATTAGATGATTTGACATATAACTTGCTAACACATGTGCATGCATGTGCATTATATATATATAAATGTGTTTATTAATAAATATATTGTAATTAATCTTCACTGTGATCCCTTCTGAGCACTAAGGGAGGGAAGGTTTCACCTTCCAATGAATAAACACATTTTTAACCAATTAGGCAAGCATGGGAATGGTTATTTCCAGTCTGTCTGAGCAAATGAAAGCCAGTCAAGACTTTCACAAGATAAATGGTCCTTTTCACACTGTGAGATGGCAATAAAATTGTTTTGCGAGTTGAATGGTTAAGCCCTTTCCTGAGGAGCTTAAGTGAGTAAACAATTAAGCTAAGCAAATAAGCACTAAAACACTGGGAACAAACCATTTCATAACAATTACTACTTTAAGCTAGTTTCATCAACCCGTGGGCTGTTTGGTTCCAAATGACTACCCAGGTCTCATTCCAGCTGACTCCTTATTTCCTTTTACTTAGTAGCTTTTAAATGAAAGTCATTTTCTCTTAGAATGCCATAAATGAGGAAATGCTTCAGAAAGTGTGGGAGGTTTTCCCCCACCTCTAAGAAAAGTGCCTTGATTTGGAGAAAAAAAAATAAAAAATAAAAAACCCAGGGATTTCTTAAGCTTGACTATACAATTCATTGGTCATTTGAAGCTGTCTGCTTCTGTCACCATTAAGTATAGAGGGAGCCTTTGGTGACTCAGCTTCCACCATTTAAGATGAAAGCTCAACTCAACCTCCCCTTCAATGTGAAGGTAGATGGGAAGAATACAGCCATCAATTAACCAGACTTGCCAGAAATATTCAGAGACACCAGCCATTACTCTTCCCCAGGCCTAAAAAGCATACAAGATCTCTATATTCTGAGGGGAATACAAAATTGATACTATTTCAATTGAAATATATTTGTCTAATTGCCTTCGCAGTAAGTAAAATTTGGACCAGACCTTTATATAGGCAACAGCAAAGCAATGATAAAGCGAGCCTGAGCAGATTGCAGAGTCCTTAGCACTGGAAATTTGAAGGAAAAGTTAGAGAAAAAAATGTCAAGAACAGCTGAGATAGAGCTGGGTCCACCCTGGGCAGGCTGATGAGCCAATTGGCTTCTTAGAGTCTCTTCTACATTAATTTTCTAGGATTTTGCTGGTGTGCATGTGTGTGTGTCTGAAAGCCTGACATCATCTCCAGGTGAGATATTAGTTTGAGCAAAAGCAAGAATTCAAAGACGTGAAGGACGGAGCAGACCCGTGGGAAATGGTAATGGGCTTATCCGTGATACTCACTGTCCATCCCTTAGGTGCTTTAATAAAGGGCAGGATATTGTGCAGCATAAAATGAAAGAGATAAAATTCATAAGAACTTCTTGTGTTCCGCGGGGTTTGTTTATAATTTGGCAGTTCTGTAACTTGAAAGAATCAAACAATACTTTCTATGCAGACTTTATCAACCTGAGAACAATAATATCCTACTCTATTACCTAGGGCTTATTATGTTTCTAGCAAAGCATCAAATGATAGCAAACAGCAACTTCCCCTTGTTTCTACTCAAGAATTTCAATTCCTTCAAATAACCCAATTTCACAGACTATAGAAAATGATGTGACAAAATCTTCTACTTAGTGCCATTCTTATTTCATTTTTAGCTAAATTTATTCACTTTGAGGTAAATAAAATAAACTAAGGATGGTAAACAGCTGGGGGTGGGCCAATTTATATAAAGAGAAAGATAATTTGGAGTTCAGTTATACATACACAATGTAAAAAATAGATTAAAATGTGCAATCATTATAATTGCCTGGTGTAGTTCTCTCTGCACTCCTTTATTGTTTTCCTAATATTTGTAGTCTTTATGAAAAGAAGAATATTCTTTTGTGTTTCAACAGTGCCAGTTACTCTGGGGACACCAACACAGTCTAGCTAGTTCCTGTCCCCTCCCCATTGGTTGCCTGATACCTACAAGGTTTATGAGGTTAAAATAAGCAAGAAAGGTCAAAAGAGAAAGTGCCTGAACTAACATTTGCTGGAGCAGATGAGGTGCAAATCTGACCAGCTTAGTCTGTGTTCTTAAGTAGATTTGGATGTTGCTGTCAAGGCTTCACCCTGAATAAGTCAAGACTGTATCAGGAAGAGGGGGTGCCAGGGTCACAGGTCAGGAATATGTAACTGGATGTTATCATACCCTTGGAATTGCAAGGCTGGCAAAATAATTTGTACTGAAAGTTTTGACCTTTCCCATCTGGTGCCAGGCAGAATCCTAGAAAGAAAATCCTGCCTTTTGTAAAAGGAGATGGGGTTGCAGAAGAGATGGAGAAAGGAGAGATTGTCTCCAAATATTAAGAAACAAATCAAAATAAGAGTATACTAGACATCTAAAAAAAAATAGAGATTTTTCAAATGCAGCATAATCTCCAGGCAAAACACTTTGGGAAACCTCTCTTCCATTTTTGTCCGGCCAGGACAGCTAAGGAAACACAGAAATACAGACTACAAGCGCGGACGGGTTCTACAGGCTGGTTGCCCTGCTCTCCTTGCAGGTGCCAGACGCGGCAGCGCAGAGCGCCCAGCACCACATCACCAGGGCGGGCAGGGACCAGGAAACCCACTGCACTGTGCCCTTAGTCCTTGTCGGCCCTCCAGCTTTTACCCCCTTGATCCTATATTCACGATAGGATCAATGATGCCTTTCTCCAATGTGCAGATATTACAGCATCACACAATGGTTGAGGTTGGAAGGGACCTCTAGAGATCATCTAGTCCAATCCCCTGTTCCAGCTGGGACACCCAGAGCACGGGGCACAGGGTGGCATCCAGGTGGGTTATGAGGACCTCCAGAGAAGGAGACTCCAACCTCCCTGGGCAGCCTGTTCCAGTGCTCTGTCACCCTCATAGTGAAGAAGTTCTTCCTTATATAGAGGTGGAACTTCCTATTGCTTGAGGGCCAGAAGGACAAAAACAGAAGGACAAATATTTGAGACTTCTCCAGGGGCAATATTTGCTCATTTGCTACCCTTCCAGTAGGTTTTACTTGCCATACTCATGCCTCTGTTGTCCATGGCATATGCTCTCTTTCCTCTTTCACGTGCCATTTTCACATTCAAGTGCCCACCATTTACTTAAAGACAGTTTTTCTGTCACATAAATCTGACACATTTCTGACACATAAATCAACTAAGAAACATTCAAGCAAACGTAAGATTTTCATTAGAGGTAGCAGGCAGTTCAATATGGTACTAAAGTACCCCAAATAAAAGAGCAGCTCTTTCTGCATTGGTGCAAACAAAACAAATACTTGACTCTTGGGTGACAGATGCTGAGGGAGTCCAGGAAGGAGTGGTATTTCTTCTCAGGTGCTCTTTGCAGCTTTACAGTCAAGGCCACACAAGGCAACAGATCATTAGGAGCCAGTGTCAGCAAGGAATCAAGTACTTCCCACTCACCTGCCAGGTCAGTGCTCTGCTGGTAGGAGAGTATTTGCTGTTGAGGTTGCTGGTTATTTCACCAGTTGTTCCTACGGGAAGTCCACAGGACTGGTACAGCCAGAACCTGGGAGCACAGGGAGCACCAGTACAGGTGCCAAATGAGACCTGCTCTCCCATTCCACAGACCAGCTTCAGTGGTGCCTATCAAAACTAGAATGATGAACTTAAAGCTTGAGATAAATGCCTTCCATTTACAGCCGCTAGAGCTCCACAGGACAAGGACCTGAGCCCGATACTCCATTTTAATCCAACAGAGATGCTCCTTGCCTTGTCGGAAGTTTTCCTTCATTACCACAAGGAGATGCTGGAAAGCCTGCTGTCTTCCAGGCAGCTTTAGTTTTAAACCTTTAAGGTACAATACTGA
>JAVCKT010045637.1:0-17253 GCA_032273925.1 Rhynchotus rufescens
CAAGCAGGATTTCCCCTTGGTGAATCCATGCTGGCTACTCCTGAGCACCTTCTTCTCTTCCATGTGTCTGGAGAGAGCAGCCAGGATGAGCTGCTCCATCACTTTCCCGGGGTTGGAGGTGAGATAATTCCTATGACTGTGGACTTTCTTTTTTTTTCCCCTAAAATTCTAGTGACACTTTCCATGTGTCACAAAAAAAAATAAAGTATACCTAAATGTCTTTCCCAATGTCTTTAAATATCTTTAATGGAACAGTTTCTGAGGCAGCAGAATTGTGAAAGGCTGATAAAACACATCAGTCACATCAGTTGCATAATGTTGGAATGTAGTACAGTATTTTTCATTCCTTTGATTTATTTCACTCTTCAATGGAAAAAAAATGTCTTTTTTTACGGACTATTATCCCTTGAAAGATTGAACTTCACCACAATGAAAGGACTGATGAGACTGACGAGACTAAGAACTGATTCTGTTATTTTGTGTAATATTTTTATTTGAATATGTTCATGTAGTTGCACCCCAAGGCAAGCAGCCATTCAAGAAGCTTTTAAAGAACATCTTGTCCTTTATTGCATAGTTAATTACTCAAAAAGTCAAATGAACTTTGTGGGACAGCACATGTGTTGTATAAACCAAGGAAATCTTACTGAACTGAATAAGACTAAAAATGTAAATAGTTGAACATCAAACTCAGATCAGGCTCTCTCAATGAAAGGTTTGAAAATTTCTCATAAAAATTATTCCTTTAAATATTCTGAGTTTTAAGCTCTGCAACTGGGTGTCCAGGGCAGCTGGCTTGGTCTACTTGGACAGCTGATCACTCTGCTCATCTAAACTGGGAAAAGCGTGCTAATGCCTGAAGACAGTCTTTTATCTGAAGCTTTTCTTTAGAAGCGTAATTACTATTCACTGTAGTTTTTCTTTTTTTATTGAATTATTTAGCAAGACTCAGATGTTAGAAGGGGCTGAAATAGCATTGCTACCATTCCTTTAAAATCCTTGAAAAGTGACATGGCATACTGTTTGCTATTAAGCAAAATCAATTTGAGATTTTTTTTTCCTCGTTCAGTGTATTTACTAAAGTCGAAATTAAACCATATCAGAGAAATGCATTTTGAATCCAGAATTATACTTTGGGTGTACAACATAACGTATTCTGTGGCATTTCTATTTACTTTCCTAGAGATGGATGAAGTGTACTTGCATGTTGCTCAGCCAGGAACATTCCTGCATTCAGAGTTGCACAAACAGAAAGGAAAGAGGCCATCACTACATCTCTTTAAACACACGTTTCAAGCAAGTGCAGAGTTTAAACTAATCCATACCATCCCACAGAATCCACGCAGTATCAAACACCAGAGGCCAGCAGGGTTAATTGGAAACCTGAGCCCTCTTATTGATCATTAATATTCTCACACACACAACAGACACAACATGCACAGAAGTAGATTTGGGTCAGCAGGATTCATTAGAGTAAATTAGACAGAAAAGTTTAGGTTAGGTTGCCTTGATACAAGCTCCTTAGTTTTGATCTGAAAGAGCTATAAGTTTTAATAGGTCATTTGAAATTTGTTTTGCTGTAGACATAGACTTGCACGAGGCTGATCTAGTCAGATCAAAGCTCCTGGATTTGTGTAATACTATAACAAGAAAGTTAAGGATAGAGCCCACAAAGTGTGTTGGAAAGGCTACTCCAGTAGCAATAACATCCTGTTAAGTGAGGGAAATTTGAAGTTTGTCTACAATATTCCCTAAAAGTATCAAGGCTGCAGATGTACCAAGTAAAAATCTTGAAAACATTTGCTGGAAAAAAAACTTTGAATTCATGCTGATTTCATTGATCTCTAAAGCTTCTTCCTGAAACAATTTATGAACTGGAACAATTTTTTTTTTTTTTTTCCTGAATGTAAAAATACTTCTACACAAAAGCAAAGTAAGCCAAGTGTTTAATTTCAAGTATACACTTAATTTCTAGCAGTTTCCAGGATTTGCTGAATCAAGTTAAAACTCATTTCCAAATGTCTAAAGCACTTTTGCCTGATCTCTCAAAAAAACATTCTGGAGCAGAGTGAAGGTACATTTATTGGACTATATCATGTGTCTCTGTTGTTAGAGAGTTTGAAGGATTTAAAATTTACAGGAAGAAAATTTGATCCAAATTATGTCTCACTGATCTCTATTGGTCTTTTAGACTTCAGAGCATGAAATTTTGTATCTACTTCCAAATATTTGCCATGGATACCACTTCCAAGTCTCTTCTTATCCATACACAGTATCTAAGCCCTTCCTAGTTTTCTTCCATTGCTGGTCTCAGGTTAATCACAAAATGTGTAGAAAATACATATATTCTGTGGAATTTGAACTTCTCATGATTTAATTTCATAAAATGTACTTGGCCTAAATATTCTGAAATGGGGAAAACATAGAAACTCTTGATCTCTAGAAGATTAAATGATTTTGTAGGCTTTATTAAACTTCACAGCTTTGCTTCAAAAGAGTCTTCTTAAGACTCTACTAGAGCTATCACTCTTCTTACATTTGAGGTCTGAAATATTCTATTTGAGATAAGACATCAGTTTTGTGCATGTTTTCTCAAAAGAGGAGGCATTCTTCTCAGCAGCCTCCAGCATTTTTATGTTTTGACCTTTTTCTTTCGAGTCACTCACTGTGAAGTAAGACTAGTTTATTTTGATTAATAAAGTATATTTAGAAATACTTTAAAATCCAGAAATAGTAGCATTTTTTCTCCCTGAATAATGATGATTAATTCAGTTTAGACAAAAGGATTATTTGATGCATTTAAAGTAAAAGGGATTATTGTTATATACATATACAAATGAAATGTAATAGTCTCAACAGAAGCTGTGATTCTTATTCTTTATGTTCTGGCATCTTCTGCTCAGCTTTCTGGACTGATTCCCATTTGCTGAAGTAACTTTGGGTTCACTTCTCAGCCCTTTGTAATTTGATTTCAAAGAAAAAGAAATATCTGCAATTTTATGTGGCATGTTTCCCCTTAGGAAAGGATAACGGCAATATCTTATAGCACAAATTATAAATATTGGATTAAGTGCGGGCAGTGAACATAAAGGGGCACTGTCAATTTAAAATTCAGTCAGGTATCTTTTTGTTCTTTGATTTTGTAAAATGAATTAGTCTGTCCATCAAGTTCTACTTCTGTCTTTGTCTTTTCTGCCTGACACTATTCATGCTTTCATAATCATGTTATCTGACTTTTGAAATGCATTCCGCCTTCTATATGGAAGCCTCAGCTACACAAACAACATAATTGATGATTCTGCCAGTTATCAATATCTTACTGAATTTAAAAAATTGAATTCAGTTGGGGAAAAAAAAATAGTGATTTTTTTCTTCCTCCCTAATTTCTTTTACTTAAGATCATATTTGGCACAATGCTTTCAGACAGCAGAGAGCTGTTTGACAATAGCTTTTGGGCGTGAAAGAGGACAGATTTTTTCAAGTATAGAGGGAAGCTACTCATAGTGATTGGCCAGAGTTCCTCCTGGGTGGGTGACACTTCAACATCTTATTATTAGTTAACCAGTATTCCTTCAATGTGAAAATTGAAGATCTTCACCTATAGTAGTGGTTTTGGTGACATTGCTTCTGGGGAGAAAAAAATCAACATCAAAGTTAAGATTTTAACTAGTCTCAGCAAGTCTGTCAGAGTCTTTGGGAAGAACAGAGTAGACAGACACCCAAGGAAAGTTGGGAAGCAAAGGCTGACACACAGCCAGTCTTGATTTCCCTTTCTTCTCTGCATATTTTAAATTAATTTTTGTTTTGTTCTAGGACAAAGTTCCTTAAATAGCAAGAACTACTGAGAATTAAATAAAGACTCTTCACTTCCCTTTTAGAGATATGAAATGAGAAATGAAGAACTATCAATGCTAATGTAGTACATTTAGAGTATTCAGAGCATCTATACTGCAATGCTGCAGTAATATGTGGTGGTACCATTATCTCCTACTACCAATACCAATACTGGAATATGGAGTTTGCTCCATGTCTTAAAACTCATCTTTAAATTTCTTGGAAAAGACATATCATCTGAAGACCTTCATCAGTGTTTTCAAATACCTCATGGTATTTGGTAGTACAGTGAATGAAGTTTTGAGCCTGAGCATGACCTGCCCCAGAGTTAAGGGGAGAGCAAAAATTTCAAAGGAAAAAATGATGATCTCTTTGCTGCTAAACTGTTCTCTTCATTGCTCATTTGGGCTGCAACTATATGGGATGGTCTCAGATGAACTGGGCCTTTGGTATACGCCAAAATCTCTGCAAATAGTCATGAGAAGTCTCGTTTTATGCACAGCAGTATTCTTCCACGTAGGAGAAGACAAAACCTCCAAAATGGATATAAAACTATTTGAAGCTGATATTAAGGGGCAGGAAAGGAATTGATCCTCAGCCAGAACAGCATGCCTACTATTCAGGTAGAACAGAAAAACAAAACTGACTATCAGGGGTATGCTTTTGCTTAAAAACTAAAATATTTCTTCACTTCTGTGTTAAACAGACAAGTACATAATCACAATCACAGAAATTCACAGAATTCAAGCTAAGAGCCAAGGTTCTAGGAAGTCGCTAATATGGCTTAAGGTACTATTAGGATATCCTGGACTGAAAAACTATATTAAATTATCACACACAACTAAAAGCCCTTGAGCCTCAAATCTCATTGTAATATAAAACATTAAGAAAAGGTGAAATGAGGGGAGGGCAAGAAAAACTCCTTAAGGGACCTTCACAGATGATGTATTTCATCAGCAGACATGAAGAGATAAATACAGTGAGCCACATTAAGCACAAGGAAGTTCCAAAGAGGAAGCTAGTGAAAGTCAGAAGATATCACCTTAAGCAAACCACAGTAAACATATAACACAGAAATGAAAGCAGTGACTCATTTTCCATATGCAGGTAGGTACAAATAAAGCAAGGAGAACATGGAGAAGAGAAGGAAGGATATTCTGAAGTAAGAAAGATTCAAGTAAGATAGCTCAAGGCATCTTCCAGTCACGAAAGAATTTTAGTTTTGTCTTTTTTCATCAGTATCTCAAGTATCTCAAGTACAAGTACAAATTCATATCAGACAATACAGACCAATAGTGATGTGAGGTTCAGAGATAGAAGACAAGGAAAAAGAAGGTCAAGGAATGAACAAACACTAGATTTTTACAATATTTTAAATAGAGGTTTCAAACCTTTGAAATAGAGATTTGTGAGATTGTCAATATAAGCTAAATTTTGAAGATTCCATTATGAATTGCAATTCATACATTTTTTTAAAAAAAAAAAGTTCTGTAGCATTTTCCCCATTTTATTTTCAAGAAGCTGCGAGATATTAATTAGTCATTTTGCTTACCCCAGTCTTTTCAAAAAGATCCTTTCTAATATAATTAAACCCTACGAAGAGTTCAAAATGAGCAAGTGCAGAGTTTTTAAATCTTTCTGGTGCTACTTGAAGCCTTTTGTATTTGAAAATACAAAATCCAGTCTTCTAAAGGTCAGATCAGTAAGATCTAGGCAGAGAAAAAGCATTTGCAGCAGAATATCTTTGGTGGACTCAACCTCCCATCTATGCCAATATGAATATAAATGCAATTTGATGAATCTACCTTGCAGAAAATCTTTGTGGAGTAGATAACAGAAATGGCAAAGGGAAGGAGACATAGCTGTTAAACTCCAAATGAAGACTCCACATGTTTTGGCTGACCAGGAGAATGGCAAAATTAGCCAGCTGGGGTTGGTTAACTAAGTGCTCAGCAAACCAGAAACTTGTAAATGCTTTTCTGAAAATATTTGTAATCAAGAAGACTGATCTTTCAAATATCACGCATAATGTCTGATTCCTTCAGAGACACCACTTGCATCTTAATTTACCTTCCCTTCTCTCAAACCTATTCATTCTTCATAGACAAATACTTCTCTTCTTATAAAATTTATCTGCATTCCTCACAAGTCAGTAGGGACTTTTTCTTTACACCACTATCAATATAGCACAACACTATTAAGAGATAAGAAAAATAAAAGTCATTGTAAACACAGTCTTACTACAGAAAGTGTGCTTGTCCTGACACAAGTTACTCTTTCAAAGTAATGACACAGCACTTAACTACCAACTTTAGAAGCTGTTTAAAACAGATTCAACAGTTTCTGGCCATAGCTAAATTGCAAAAGTAAGTCTTATTCTAATATGGCTATGCTTAGAGCAGCCAATAAAATCTATGTGAGAGAGTCTGTGCTAGCCAATATGCTTGGGCTATAACAAAGTACATCATGAGTTCCAGTCTTCTTGGTTCAGTCTACAGGCACTTAATAAAGCATTAATAAGTCTGAGAGACATTGAAAGAGCCATTATGTGTCTTCCACATTGGCATTTCAGCCTAACAGAGGAATGTTACTTGAGGAGATCTTCTTGTCTCATCTGTAGATGGGACCATTACCTATAGTACATTACAACACCACTGCCAGCACTTTAAATGTGAGTTTTTCTTCTGTAACATGTAGTCTGGTTCCAGTCACTCTGAAAGAAACTGATAGAGATATCAGGGAAATTTTGTTTTCTTAAGATCCAGAGCACTTCTCTGACTGATGAGAAGAGCCTCACCTTATATCTAGTATTCTCTATAAGTTCCAGAAAATGTTCTGTAGAGCCCAATGGTTTTCCTTTCTTATTGAATACTTCCCATAGATTATGAAGGCACAGTGATCTGAGCCAGTAGGAAAAATAGCTATTAGAAAAAATAAATAAATAAATAAAGCTGTGTTGATTACAGTGAGTTATTTTCTTTACTGAAAACAAGCATTCTTTGTAGACTACTCCATATTACATTAATAACAATGCATAGCGTGGACAGCTCTAGAACTTCTGCTGAAATATGACCATGCTTCCCCAAAAGCTAGCTCCCAAAGTGTCTTTTGTGATCAGTATAGCTTTCATCGTTAAACTGATGGCTCATATAGCAAGATCCTAACCTTACAATCTAAGTCTCTACATCTAAGCTGTACTTTGACAGTTTTATTCCACACAAATTTTGCTATCTCTGCACATAGCTGAAACTCATCCCCTGATTCTTCTTATCTTACACTCTGTGACTAGCAACAGCCTTTCCCATGGCCTTGATAAATGCAGTCCTGTCATGCTCATTGTCTACTTGGCACAACATTTCAGACACCTTTTCCCTAGCCTGCTATGGGTTCATTTTCTGTTTAGTAACCTTTTGTATTTCCTTCCTTTCCTAGAGCAGTTTGAATACAAAACATTTCACTTCATTTTGTAAGCTTGCTTCACTTCATCCCTCATTCAACACTAGAGATGGAAACAGTTCAAGACTGTCAAAGCTTGTTTCTACCTCTTGTTCTGGTTATCCTGTTTGAAAGCAGCCTACCAGAAACAACCTCCTTATTCTCCTTCAAATGCTTGGTTGGCCATGATGCTCTTTACAAGCACTACATGTCTTAGAAGAGAAAAGATTTGCTCTGTTAAAAAAAAAATGCCGTAATACAACTACTGGACAAAATTCTGTCATCTGCCCTTCCAGCAGGGTTGAATAGCTGTGGCAAACCTTTTCATCCTTAGTATTTGTAATGCAGAGTACACTCATCTCTTTGACCATCTATTACTTCCAAAGCCACATAAAGTCCCAGACAATACGCTTTGTCTTCCTGATGTCTTTCTCTTTATCCTTGCAGCTCTATCAGACATTGACTACAGCCAAACCTCATGCTTTACATGTTTTGTCAATTGCCTGTGAAAAGACCTCCACTGCAAGGAGAATGTCTGCTTATAGGAAAAGCTCAAACAAATCTTGATAAATAGTAATCACGTGGAATAAGTAAGGCTGGATCTCTCAAGCTTTTCCTCTTAGCCACCTGGTAGAGAAAAGAGGAACCACACAAACTGAATCCACAAACACCTCGTACAATGTTCTAATGAAAGGGCTGAGCAGTAGTGCAAAAGATCATCTGTCTCATGTGGGAAAACTAACTAGGTCTGTTGTTTCTGGTGAGACAGTAGATCCTGGGCACACTTTCTCTCTCTCTAAAGTCTTTTAGATATTTATCATAGCAGAATTGAAAATAAGCACTTTTTTACTTGTTTTTTTTTTTTTTTTTTTTGAAATGACAGCACAATTGCTGTTGCCATATACCTTTTTTTTTTTTTTTTTTTTTTTTTTTTTTTTTTTTTTTCCCCTTCCCTAAAGAACAGAGATCCCCATGTGCTCCCTATGGCATTTTCCAGGATAACAGGCCCAATGTTGATTTGCAGCCTTCACTCATTACCATTCTAGGCAGAAACACTGAGCCAAACAAGGATGGAATTAAATCATGTATTTTCATTTCTTCACCCACAATATATACTCTCCTCTACAGACTCCTTCCAAGTATATCACTGAGAGCCAGACATCATCTACCCCACGCTGAGTCTGTGTAATGAAGTCTCCACTGAAAAAAAAACCCACAAATATAGAGCTAGTGGAGAGACTGATAGGCAAATTAGTTCTTGAGCTAAGCCCTGCAGGAAAGGATTGGTAAAGTAAGATTGTACTTGCTATCTCCTAGAAAACTCAAGGGAAGAAACCTACGGGAAGCTCTCAGTTCAGGAATTACTGTTTCTTACCACTCTTTAGCAAATACAGATACAAGCAATAAGACTTTGCTTTCACTGTCTTGGCCAAGGAAGATGAGAAAGATTATATTCTTTGCCTAGAGAGTCTTCACTGTTCTTTCATAAAGCTAAGTCAAGTTCTGCTTTTCCAAAATATTGAGCTCATTGAAAAATGATCACTTTTGGAGCCAAATCTCCAAAAATCCCAGACCCACTATCTGTAAACTAAGAAGTTTTAGATGTATACCATTCTCATCAGTTATCACTGAATCCATCTTTACCATCTTTGGCTCATTCTGAAGGCTGCTCTGTTTTTCTAGAGTTGCTGAGAGTGAACAGATATATGAAAGTGAACAGATATATATGAACTACAGAGCTGTAGTTCATGTAACTTTGGTTCAAGAACCATAAAGAATCAAGCAATACCTCTCGATAATGCTGCTTTCTACACACAAGGATATCATCTCCATTAATTGTCCTGCATGAAGTAATGTAGGAGAGTGAGCAATTCAGATTTATTATACAATTGAGCACCTAGGTTAATGGACATAGTTGATTTATTGGCTTATTCAATACAGTAGACATTGCCAAAGGTAAGAAAAGGACAATATTAGGACACTTAGTTACCAAAATACTTTCTTATTGTATATGTAACTGGAGCAAATCTACTTCCCAGTCTTCAGTGAATTCCAAATGCATCAGATAACTAAGAAGCAGCTACAACATGGTATGCTAGGGTTTCATTTTGCCATTGTGGTTCTCCTGAGCATATTACCTTCCTTCCAACCATCCTTCTCAATGCAAACTGACTTAGGGAGTTTCATCAACACTCAAATGCATTAAAAAAAAAGTGCAAACAGGAATTAATAGCAGACACTGGATGAAAGAGACGGCAAGATGGGGTAAGGTGCAAAGCAGGGAGGGATCATGTACATGAAAGATGGAGTGAAACCAGCATATATGACTTTGAGCAGCCTACAGGATGCCGAGTGCCAGCGACTTGACCTTATAAAGCTAGGAAGAGGGCAATAGTAAAGCTGTCCAGAGAGTAAATGTGAAGAAGCTATTTTAATCTGAGTAAAACTATTTTAAAACTCTTGAGAGCTGCCATAATATTTCAAAGGCTAATAATAAGACTGACAGAAATTTCTACAGATGCTTGTTTTGTTTCACCCCATCTGACTACTTGTTCCCTTCCTTTAGAGCTCAGCAATTTAATTGACTGTTTTAATTAGATCAAAGTCCTCAGATGCAGAAAAACATGGAGCTAATCAGAATTCTTAGGAATAGGTCCATCCCATGCAATATATTTATATGCATGCATATGTTTATATAGCTGCATGCATACGAGGATAAACAGTAGTTATTCAGCTAGATGTGTGTAGGAGTTTAGCACAGACCTATATCTTTCCTCAGGAACAGGAAAAACTATTTTTATTATTTGCAATAGTAAAATCTGTCAGAAAAGTGAATTTCCTTCTCTGATTCCAAAGAAAGTGATCTGTTACTAGCATAGTTCCTTAAAAATAAAGGATTTTTATCCTATCTTCCTTACTAGCTTTGACCATGAAGGACATGGATATGGAAAAGGCAAAGTTTTGCCCTCTTGGTATGCATGTGAGTGGTACTAGAGTCTCTTCTATATACTTCCTCAAGTGGAAGAGCGATTTGTTTCCCCTTGTTCCCTGCATTTTCAAAAACAGTCCAATGAGGAAATATCTTGAACTCTAGCACTCTGACCCACCATCTAGTCTTTGGTTCCAAGGAACAAGAAAATAAGAAATAGCACAACACCAATAGACATGCTATGTTTTAAAATATGTCACTTCCTACCCCTTTAGCACACAGTTCCTGAAAGGTGTTGATTTAAAACACCTACAGCTCTAAATATTTCTCTTTTCATGGAACAAGTACCTTGGGCAGGAGCAGCACAGGTTTTTCTGCAGTAGCTATCCCTAGCTATAAAATATTAAGACTTAATTTAGCGAACATTCTGCTCTGCTTTGCCTGTGGGAGGAATTTCTTTCTTTTTTTTTTTTTAAAAAAAGAGAAAAAAGGAAGATGGTACATGGAAGCTAGAAAGACTGAATCCACAGAGACAGACTGAATAATTCCAAGCACACAAGTTTGTTTGGTGTCAAACAGAGAACAGACAAGTTCAATGAGGAGAAATCCACTGAGTTTTGCATTTCAGCCAAAGAGTTGTGGCTCAGGAAGTCTCTGAAGAGAAAATAGTAGAGGGGTGGGAGAAAGCCTTGAAGGGGAAACAAGATGGGGATACTTACCCCATTCTTACTCCTCTCTAGTCATGCACTTCAAACCCCAGGACAGGAATCAGATCCTTTGGTCTGGCCCAGTTTGGCAGTGATGCTCTCATGAACAACTGGCCCTTCAACACATGACATGAAAAGCCAAGGCTAACGATTGTCATAAACTGTTAACATTTTAGTATCTTCTACTAGCCACTGTAAACACTGTGTGATTTCTTGTGAAATGCATAGAAAAGTTCTCTGGTATAGAATGAGCTCCCTATAAGATGGTAGAATCCAAGTAAGGAATCTGAATACTTAGGAATAAAAATTCAATTAAATTAGTTCTTTGTACTAGAAAAAAAAAAAAAAGTAATTAAGAGTTGGAACCTTCTGCTTGAGTATATTCATCATCAAGTCCAGAAATTGTATTGATCATCATATGTCATTCCCTGAACTAGCAGAAATTATTGGCTGTCGCCTGGTGAAGTCATTTGGCTCATTTTATACTGATAATCGGACTACATGGACATACCGGTTCCCTCTGGTGTGGGAACATAAATCTCTGGGAAAAGTGTGTCACTTGTGTATAAGTCCCTTCATTACGAAGAGATGTATTAGATTCACATTAAGAAGATATTAAACGGATGCTGGAAAGTTTTGGACTTCTACCTGGTGCGCAGTGGGTGCTAATAGTTGGCTGTCCACTAGAAGACTTTGAGAAAAAAAAAATAATAAAGCAGAAACTTTTCTATTTTGCTTTTGCAAGGTTTAAGTTTCAAGGACTCAGAAATCCTAACACCTGTCAATAGAGATAGCCACATCTCCAAGCATGTTGTAGACAGCATACCTTATGTGGATCTGTTTGCATAGGATCCTATGAGGATCAGGTCCAGAAGAGCAAAGCGTATAATGGGTCTGATGGCGCAAATCAACCTCTCCCTGCTGAAAAGGGTTTGACTAATCAATAATCCACAAGAGACAGGACAATGGCAGTTAGGAGAAGATACTGCCTTAATGTTGCTTAGTAGAACTGCAACAGTTTAAACTAGGGTGGTTCTTCCGAGAGTTACCAAAACCTTAAAAAAAGGCCACTCATGAAAATGTGTGGGATGGAAGTAGGGTCTGGAGGGCTCATCCATGACGCAAAATCAGAGAAAATTGATTAAATGACAGTTTAAAGAGAATGAGCCATGACAGTCATCTGTATGATTTAGGTTTGATTTTGGCTGCTTCCTAGTGAGCAAGGAAATCACTGTAAATGTAAATTAATATCACGCTAATGGCTTATACTTGAGGAAATTAAATCTTCAGCTTGAAGAAGTACTTGGATAGAGCAATGAGATGATAAAACTTACCTTGGAAAACAAAGGATTAGGAGAAATTGAGAGCCTAGAGAGATCATTAAATTTCACATAATTTAACTATGTGACTGACTATATCATAACTGGTCTCAACCATGAAGTTACTCTCAGGTTTCTGTAAACAGAAGAAAGCCAGAGCAGCTGGGGATCGGGTGTAGGCAAGGAAAACTACAAGAATATAGGCAAAGCAGTGGGATACTGAAAAAAAAAAGTTATGTGCACAAATATTAGAGGGGGGAAAAAAAGAAAAAAAAAAAAAAAAGGAAAGGATTTCTAAATTATAATTAATGTACCTATCACATATAGACCTTACAGAAAGGACTCCGCAATCTGAATGAAGAACAAGACAGGACCTAGAAAAAGGTCAAGGACATCTGGAGGGCAGGACAGACCCAGATATAACAGGATGAAAGGGAGGATTTCTTTTTCCAAGGAATGAAATGGCCGTGAGAAGAGTATAGGATGTTAAATGATCCTTCCCAGACACCCCAGCCTCAAGGAGGGCTGTCCAGTGACAGGTCATTAGGTAGGATAGGAGTTGCTGAACTCAGTGTGACTTCACCTAGTAGAGTTTACCATAAAGCTCATGCAGGAAAGAAGGCAGATTTGCATGAAATGAGTCTAATTTCCCATTTTTCTCTCACACACTTTACTGGTGAAGCTCTTGCTGCCAGATCATTCACTAGAGGCTAAAATCTAGGCAGCCAGGAGGCACAGGAGGAGCACTGGAGGTGTGAGGAACAAATGCAGGAAGACAGAAGGGAATGATAGCATTGGGACACCACACTCCTCCCACATCCTCACCACACCAATACCTGAAGGTTAAATATAAATTGAGCTGAGTGTTGTAGAGCTTATTACAAATAAAGGAAATCATGAGTCCTTCACCCAAGGGGCAGACACTTCCCTGAAGGTATAACTAACAGAGTTTAGCCATAAATAGCCATAAGTTTATGCTAAGGTTAGTCCATTGTTCCACTCAGCTCCATCTGTCCACCTATATCCTGACAGCTAGATAGGAAGCTCTTTGACACAACCATATGTTTTGTCTGTTGCAAAAAGGTTTCTGTGTCTGAAAGGTTGTCTGTCTTACTAAGGCTGCTACCTTTCTTTATAAAACTTTCTTGACTTGTATCTTCAGGTTCTCAAGACTAAAGCAGTAATGCTAATTCACAGATGTGCCCTTTGTACTAAAAATTTCAGTTAAGGCAGATTTCCTTAGCAGTTCCGTAAAACAAATGAATAATCTCATTATAAAACTGTTCTTTGCAAATGGAAAGCAGTTCATACCTAGCTATAAATCAGGATGAGTATCATTGAATATGCTGACTCTAGTACTATGAAGTTTGGGCTTCATTTATGTTACTATATGTTCAGTTTCTGGATGGGGTCCAAACATATCTGCCATTAGAAATGAAACCTTTCAGAATTAAGAGCCCTTGGCAGTGGTTTTAGCTCAGCATACTTACTTTCATTGTGAAAACTTTAATATAATATCTTTCTCTTGTTATTACTTGGCTGAGATTCAAGTGTGGGGATGAGGAAGGGAGCAGCCACTTAGCAAATGAGATATATCCCAGCAGAGAGAAAGGAAACAAGAAGTTTGTTATCACAGGCAGCCTTGCATTGCTTTTGTGATTAAGAATGTAAAAATCTCATAGCTGGAGCCAAAAGACTTTATTGTTCTCTATGTCTATAAAATGAGGCCAGCCAAAGCCAGCCCAAACAATTATTATGCCTACAGCAGAAAGTGCCTTGTGAAAGTACTGGTCACAGTGATCAGTCAATCTTTGGAGCTTCCAAAAATGGTCCCTGTGAAGTATTTCTTCAGTCACTGAGGATTATGAATTCTGGACTAGAATCCACACAAAGCCTGGCATCACTTGGACCAGTTACAAAGCAGGAGAGGAGTTAAGTTAAAAGTTAAGGAGAGGATGTGGGCTGCAGAGGGATGTTAGGGGTGCTGCCAGTAATGGAGAGATGCATCTTTGCTCAGCTTACACCAGATTCATTAAAACATCCCTCCTGACTTGTGTATGCTTTATCAGCTCTTCAAACTTGCCGTGTTACCTATCAGTCTCCTTGTTAGCAATTCTGCAATGCTGCTATCATCTTCCATTCAATGGCATATGCTAAATAAATCACTCTCCATTGAACTTGTATTAGCCTGAAACACATTTGCCAGGCTTACTCCTCACTGAGAAAGCCCAGCTAGCTCTGCTTACCCCATTTTCTGGCTTTCTGATGTGGGACTGACTACAGAGCTGCATAACATCATTTCCCTGCCATGGATATGAGGCATCACTCCAGTGTGTATGGCATCCAAATAGAAACCTGTATTCCAGTCTCTCTGCACTGCAACTCTTCAGCTGTGTGGAGAGAAATTTGCCATTAAAATCCCTTGCAACCTCATTTAACACACATATACTCTTCACCTCATTCTAGAAATCTATCTCTTATTCACAAAAACAAAGTAGGCTAAAGCTGAATTTCAGTATTTTCTACCAGGAGCCTTATTTTTGGTCACATTTTTTGTTTTTGCTTTTCAGTAAGATTTCTAAATCTGAAATGCTGCATTTCTGCCATAATGTCTGTAAAAACGAAGTGTAAGGAGTGAAAAAAAAAAAAAAAAAAAAATTGCAATTTTGCTGTCAACAGCATCCCTTCGATCCATTCCCTATGTTGTTTGCCCTGCCTTGTTTTATAGGAAAATGGACTTCCTAAGAAACTGGACTTCAGTGAGTCCCTAGCAAAGGGCAGCTGCGCAGAAAACAAATCCTGCAGTGATTTACACAGCCATGCCAAATATGCCAGCCTGGAGCTTAATGAGTTGATGTACAATCCCCTGAGGACCCCACTGGCTACAGCACTCCTAGCTCCACTTATAGAAGCAAACATGTCTTGGTCATACCCTTGACCTCAACTTCAGCCTAGAACCAGGGTTAGATTCTGCAATCTGTCCTTCTCCAAATGATGACCACCAGATGTGACCTCCCTGCCACCTCTTAGCCCTCCGTGAACTTGCAAGCCATTCCTGGCACTCACCCGCAGCCACTCTCACCCTCCACTTATGGTTTCTGAGTGATCTGGAGAAGGAAATAAGCTGCACATTAATTAAATCCACATCTGCTACTGAAAATATTGCTGCTGCCAGCAGAGCAGAGAAATGATATAAAAGGACCCCAGGCCTTTAGAGAGAAAGTCACTTGATTCTTTCCAGGGCTGCTAACTCAGTGCTGGCTCCCCGGCTCTTGATCTCTATCTGTTTGGCTTGCCCTTCTGACCCCATCACTCCAGGATTTGACTGGTGTGTCTTCAGCGTAGTTATCTCCTCCTTACTTAGTGCCTTTCCCCCATGCTTTAGATGCTTCTGTCTTCTCAGCACAGAAATGATACACTTTTAATGTATCCATACACTCTTCTTAAGCTCCCCTTCCTTAATCTTCATCTTTGTGCATTCAGCCTTAGGTGGCACAGTCTGTTTCTCACTTTTAGTGGTCTCATCACCTATTCCCTTGTTCTAAGGTTAGTACACATAACAAGACCATGGCATAGGCACAAACACTAGCTACATCTGTTCATACCTCTTAATTGTTAGCACACTCTCTAGCATGATTAGAGCTTCAATTAGCAGTGTTTTGGGCAAGTTTAAGAAAAGCCCATTCCATGGAACATTCCCTGCAGGCCAAGAGGGATGTGGGAAAGGATATGAAGGGAATAGAGTTATGCGGATAAAAGCAGCATGTCACCCATCAGGGAACAATATCTGGCTAAGCTTTCTTAAACAATATAGTTGCATCCCTGCAGTCTAGTTTCTTCTGGTCTTACTGTACCCCATCTTTTGATCTTGTCTTATTTCTCAATTTTGGAAAGGACCTTCCTTTCCCTTCTGCTATTGCTGTGAGCCCTCAGTCATTTCTGATCATAGCTCCTTTATCATCTTGAACACTTTTCATTGGTCATGTCCCTCCAGGACTTGTCTCTAGTTCACCTTTTTGACATTTATAGTTTTCTTAGTTGATAACCACTCACTCAGCATTTGTTTATATCTCCCAAGCCTGTCAATTCCCAAAACTCCAATTGGCCTCTCCTGAGATTCTTTCCCACATCTTCATATGGCCAATTCCTTGGCCAACTCTGCAACCCCAGGGAACTCTTAATGGGAGGCTCACTTTTTCCAGCCATGTGAAACTAGATCAAAGAACTACCATACTATTTTTCATAGGATTTTTCAATAAGGTCACATAAAAATAAGAAATGTTAACAATTTTCTCCATACTTCCTTAATCATCAGTTACCATTTTACTTTCAGTTATGTACCACAGAACTCTCAGGAACTGCCGCCTGAATACAGCACTCATTGGATAAGGATCAGGGCTAGCTCTATGCAGGAATGAGTCAAGATGACCTAAGACTGACTCCATAAAAAATCCTTCCTTCCTTAAAAATATTGATCATCCTTTTTATTTCAATGTATATAATATTCTCTCTTGTTTTCTAAATATCAGAGGTACTTCCAGATTCTCTTATTTCTTCTTTTACAGGATATCACAACAAAAACTCTCCAGCTCAAGCACTTGGGTATTTGAATATTTGAGTAGTTTTAACCTTTTATTTACTTATTTATTTACTTATTCTGAAATCTTCATTCTTTTCACTGAATTTTGAATAAAACTTTAAGGGAAAAAAAATCTGCCCTGCCCAGTAGCTACATTACAGATTTGTAATGTATTACTGTCTTTCTCTTGCTTTCACTGCCTTTTCATCTTTTTCTTACAGAATCTGCACAGTTCTGGTCCCACTGACCTGATCATCTCTTTCTTCACTGCTCTCTTTCATCCAAGCAAGACTCCAGCTGAAACATTCTTTTAATTTCTCCCTTAAAAAAGAAATTAAAAAATTTCTTAAAAATTTTTTTAAAAATTTTCTTAAAAAAGAAATTAAAAAAGAAAACTAAAACAAAATGTTATGCTAGAGTCTGAATTTGAAATATCAATATGTAGTCCAG
>JAVCKT010045647.1:241-17253 GCA_032273925.1 Rhynchotus rufescens
TAACACAAACCAAACCCAGCAGCTTGCTCTGACTGTCAAGGAGGTAACCTCTGCTTCCCACCCTGTAGCTAGCACACGTGTGCAGGCGAGTTTTACTTCAACTCCTGCATATCCATGCACATAATATTATCTGGACCAAACGTGCAAGTGGAAACATAGCACAAAGTTGCAGAAGTCCTTAAAGATGAGGAGAAAAAATGTTTTAAACGCAATATTTGGTAGAATGCATAAAATAACTACTATACATGACTGAGAATCAATGTCTTGAGGTTCTGTAATATAGGTTCTATGAACAACAAAAATAATGTATTGCTACATGAAGCATTTATGTTATTACTTTCTGAGCCTGCATCAATTGTAAGGGGGAAGGAAAGAAATCCAAGATTTCTGACTTAGGAAGTTATCTGTTTTCATCTTTGAAATAAATAAAGCTTTGTTGAAATTTGTGAAATCATTTATTAATATATTGTCCAAAATTAATAGTCCATAGCACTCAACACCCTGCAGAATGTAGCTTAAAGTACATTGTTACTACCTCTGTATTTTGTGTTAGGTAACTTGTTGATTTGGATGATCCGCTTCATTTTTTTCCCTTGTAACATCATTTGCTGTCATAGATATTAGAACAAAATATTCTATAATTTAATAATAAGGTGTTGCTCAGGCAAAACAGAAATCATATCTTCTGCTTTCTTTTTATTGGGGAGCATTCCAATTAATGTAGGTGTTTCTGTTTAAAACACACACATGAGCATGCATACACACACACACGCACACAACCCAAGATATTTCAATAATTAATACTATCCAGGTAGTGATTTTCAGCTTGTACAGTATTCAGATGTTCATTTGAGAATATATTATATTTAGTTGTGTTTTCTTCCTGTGCAACATGTAGTTTTCTTGCATCAGTTGATTTGAAGTACAGGTTAGATTGTTGTGTTCTTATGATGTTATTCAACTAATGTAAAAATACCTTAGTTGTTTCTCTGTGTCAGAACTTGTATTCTGACAAATTAGATATGTTGTGGTTTTTTTTTTTTTTTTTTTGCCTGTCAGGAATGGCTGCCTTTAAGACTTCTATCAGTAATAATATATTGGTTTCATTTGTTTTCCACCTTGCCTTCCCTGAGGTCTCATCATCCTTTAGCCTGCTTGCACTATATTTCCTTCTTCTTTTCCATCAAAATTCAGTCCTAGAAATTCCTTAGTAATTACAGTCTTGCAGATTTTAGCACACTCCCTTTGGGATTCTTTTAAACCTCAAATGCAGATGCATTTTGTAACTGATACATGATGTGTAATTGGTATTTTTCTGTTTGCAACATTAGCCCTTGTCCTCTGTCCTAATAAGAAGCCCATGCTCTTCTTCTAGTTCTCTTAAGCTCACTACAGAGCTCCATCCACCCTTTCTTTTTTTCTCCCTGATAATATTGTCTTTTCCATTCCATAACTGTTCATTTTTTTTTTCTCTCTCTTGATTTTCTCTTGACTGTCTCTTCCTTCTCTTCTGCTTAAGTTTTCATTTTACACATTTTTTCCTCTCTTGAATATGGTTTATGATTTTTTTTTCTTTATTTAGTAGGACTTTCAGTTTCTCAGCTCTGTTGCTCTGTGAGGAGAGGGGATATCAGTATCCTTCTCTGCTTTGTCCTTTCAAATAAGATTTCTTAAGTATTAGACATCTTATTCAGAACTTTTCCTTCTGATCCTCATGCTTGAACATCTGCAAGTTCTCTGCATTTCTTTCTTACCACCTTTAGGTTTCACTGGTTCTCCAAGCGCATCTCGAGTCTTGATTCATCTTTCTATCACATAGGATTTCCTACATAAACAGCTTTTGTTATGCTTCTGCTCAAGGTAATGCACATCTTGCAGCCTTGGCATCCTGTCATCTTCAGTGTGTCCTTTCCCCCTGGAGTCCCCTCTCATATGCTTCATTAATCAATATTTATTACATTGCTTTAAATAAGGAAGTTAGAAAACTTACAAACTTGCTGAACTTTACATTTATTTTCTGGTAGTTCCTCAGCTTCTTGTTTGTTTTTGATAGTATTTGATTATTTTCCAGGATATAACTTAGTCTAAAATAAAGACTGACCATCTTTAAACAATGCATTATAAAACCTAAAACAGTTCTTATCCTTTTCTCTACACCTGTATAAAAATATTTCAGTTTTGCCTTCCAGGTATTTTTTTCAATGGAAAAATGTGCTGGAAAAAATAATTACACGTTATCCTTTGGCATGTTATACCTGACTTCTGAGCTGATTTAGTGTAACTGAATAAATTAAAGTAGATTTGTACTTGAGCTTTTTTGTATCTTAGCAGATCTCAGACACAAAATGTCATTGAGACCATTAACCTACCAGTTCTACTTAAGTTAATTCCTTTCTGCCATGCCTCCTTCATGTAAATGCACTTTTTTTTCCCACCTGTTTATACATATATATATATATATATATATATATAAATACACACACAAAGCAGCTGTTTTAAAATGAGACCATGGCTTTTCCTTCAATCAGCAGTACAATAGTAAAGTCTTAATTCCACTAATGAACAGGGACATGCATCTCATTACAAGTCAGTTTTCAACTTGCAAGTTATTTATTTGAAAGAACTTACCTTGTGCAACTGGAACATGATTTTTTAAAACAATTATCTATGTAGCTGTTCATTATGTGGATGTTTTTCACTGCAAGTTATTTATGTTTTCTAACCTTCCAGCCTCTCCCTGTGAAGCACTGAGTGTCCTTGGTACTCATTTATTTCCCGCAACATTTAAAAGCATCCAGGACCATTCAGGTCAACAGCTTCCTCTGTGGTAGAGGGAAAAATATATAGTCAGTGAAGGGGAGAAGGGGAAATCGAGACCTTGTCCTTCTCAATTGGTGTTTGAAAATCAAAGGCACGCTTGGCTATCTCAGTGTGATGGGAATAGCAAGTGACAGAGCCCTCAGAGCTGAAGGAAAGAAGAAAATGAAATTTTAAATTAGAGTAGCTTCCAAAGCAGACTGACAGAATGGCTCAAAACAAATTGGGGGAAAAAAAAAAAACCAACAAAATCATATAGATCTTAGCAAATGCAAAGAAGGAACAAGGATTGGGAATTCAAGAAGACATTTAAATTTTTAGATCCATCTTTTGTGTATTGCTGGACCCTGATGGGTTCCTTGAAAATTGCCTTTCAGTTTGTACTTTTGGCAGTATTTTGCCCACAGGTCAGTTACATAGGTCTTACTATGTTTTCATATTAAGTGTACATGTATTCTTTTCTTTGTTAGGAAACCCTAAGCTGTAGATATAGACAGTATTAATTAGCTCCATCTTCCCTTCACATATTGAAATAAAAGAGAATTATATCTTGACTTTAGTTGGGCTAACATTTCACCTGAAGCATCTAAATAAAATAAGTTGACACCAGTATTTCCAGCCTAACCTATATGCTACTTTTCCTATGAACATTTGATATAGTGAGGACTTGACAACAATCGAATTTGTAGATAAAACTGTATCAGGAAAGGAATGAAAAAAAATCCTATAATTATGGTAAAAATAGCATATTATAATTAAATTGTTGGATCCTTTGTGATAGAAAAATCAATTGATTTCCTGTTGACAACTTATAAATAAAAAGGAATTGTGTCTTGGAAATTCCATTAGCTGTAGCTTGAATGTAATAGCATGGACAGTGAATAAATGAGACTTCATTGAAAGATGTCTACTCTACATTTAGAAGAAATTGGCTGAGATATGCAATTTAGTCATTAAGTTATTTTTTATAACTTTAAATTTCATTTCCTGCATTCTCACAAGCATGAGAAATTTATGTTGTCTAACCATGAAAATCTTTCTTGATTTGAAAACATGACAGGAATCTGGTAAGTGCATTTTGACATACAGGCTAGATAGTCACAACATTTATCTTTAGTTTATGTGCGTATCTGTTTAATTGATTTTAATGGTATCTGTTTTTTGGTGTTGGTGATGTTTTGAAATTAGTAATATTTTTTTTCCCCACACATCCAAATGTACTTATACGTCCACACAGAAAGTAATGCTACCACTTGGATAAGTGTGTTTGCCCAGGATATGATGAACACAGCTTTATTTTAATCATGCTGTGGGTTTTGATAAATTGCAGCTCGTGCTTGTGCTTTTTCTTTTTTCTTTTTTTTCTCTTTAGAGAATAACTTGCAAAAATCTTCTAATTTTCAACTTAAAGATGTATTAGTTGATAAAGTTGTATGTAAAAATGACTTCTTGTGGTTATTTATGATACATCAACCACAGTGCTTTTTTCTTGCTTGCCCACTCACCATATGTAGCTCAGAGCTGGTGCTGATTGCCACGGTGAAGAATCTGCCAAGTCAAAGCTCAGCGCTCGATCATGTTGTGTGTGCTGCTTTAAGACGGAAAGAAAAAATGATATTTAAAAATAACTATTTAGGATCGTAAATTCTCATAGATATGTTACTTATTACATAAGCCTCTGTGTTCCTACACATGGAACAACTTTCTATAAATAGAAAGATGCCTGTATCTTGGTAATCTGTTCTCTGAGGGGTAATGTGGTATATGAGGGTGTCTTCATTTTTTGTATGTAGTGGGAGGAATCACAGTTTGCAGACTGTTCTTTTTACAGGAGGACTTGTAAATCTATATAGATTAGTTGTTTGCCCTTAATAATTACCTAATATTAAATTAGTTTTTATTTAGAAAGGGCTCATAGGGCCAGATTTCATTCCAAGCATTTGTCAAATTGCTGAATTCTTCTGCCTGTATAAAACGACTAAGATTCAGGAATGTAGAAAAGCAAAATGATGCAAGTAACTGTGTTTATTGTAGATTCAGATTTCCATTTATCCCAAACATCATCCTTATCTCTTTAAGCTCTTAAAGAAGCACATCTCATAGTGTGAGGAGCATTACACTACCAAAGAACTAACAGGTACAAACTCATGTAGATCAGCAAGGAAACTCTTCATGCTTCTAGAAGCCACACCACCCAGACAACCAAGGAACGGACTGTGAGCTCCATGATGTTGAGGAGCCACTGCCTCTCCTGGTGACCTTTAAAATAACAGTGGTGATCCTTTCCCATGCAAAGGTCTGCCATCATGTCAGAAAGTTATGACAGCTAAGTAGCATCCATTCTTAAATTAAATATGTCTAATACAGGGATGACTAATGAGTTGGTAAAGAATTTCAGAAAGGCAGGAGGTACTCTAATTTCTTCAAACAAATTGGGAGTTATCTATATGTTACCAGACCGACAGCGTGGCTTGCTATGGTGAAAGTCTTGATCATCTTGATCACACCTACACATGCTGGTGTTTGTTTGTTGCTGTTGTTTCTGAGGATGAGCTTAGATGTTTAGTTTAGTTGTTAGGCTGGCTTGGCTGTATATAGATGGCTGAGATCATGCTGATCTAATAGAGAGGTGCAGGATAATGGTCTCTTGCCACTAGCTTAAGTGCAAGGTGAAATGGAAACATTTATTTTCCAGATGAGACATTGATTCAGTAACAGCATCCCATTACTGCAGATTGCTGCTATTGAAGGCCGCGTTCTCCTCCCCGCGGAGCAGCTGCCGCGGTCAGCGGGACGTGCAAGCGCGGGCAGCCTCGGCGCGCCGAGGCCTGCCGGCCTCACGCAGCCCACTCGTTACCCGAGTCATACTCCACGCATAGGGGGACCATGAAATTACAGCTGTTAGAGCTGAAGTGCTTGGTTTTTTCTTTGTTTTTTTTTTTCTTTTTGTTGTTGTTTTTAAACAGGTGGGTAAAATGGAAATTTATTTGGAACAGATCTGTCCACTACACCTCATCTCACGCTGCTGTGTTGCCTTAATATGACTTTTCTTGAAAGCTATAGCACAACTCTATTGCTTTATTATAGATGTTACAAAATATTTTTTCTTCATTTTATAGCAATTTTAATGGGATTTTCTGTAGTTCTTCTATGATCCAGTTTTGCAGAAGCTGGGTTGAGCGGGAGGGCAGTTTCAAGCTTGCAGTGCTCTGCCTTGGTAACTGGTAACTGGTATCTGGGATGGTCTCAAACAGCCGTATTGAAGTGTGTGTCAATACCACAAGTGTGGTGACATATGCAATAAATCAATTAGTTCATATTGTAAATTAATCTGAAAAAAACAAAAATTTTAAGAAAAATGTTTCTTTAACCTGCAATCTGGAAAATAAGTTCTTTAGTTCAGGTATATTTTTTTCTTTTCGATGATTTCTGAGATTTTCTTTGCACGTTTTGTTCATCATTAGAGTATTGAAAATTATGAGTGCCATTAGAAAGTACAAAGACGAAAAGCTTTTTAAAGAGACTGAGGGGAGATAGCAACAACTATGAAAGTAAAATAAAACATAATTAGAAATAGGCATTTATACAATATCTAAGCATTAATTCCTGTGGGCTGTGAATGAATGATTAAATGATCATGTGGGCCCATGAATGATTAAATATCATTCTAAGTTAAAGGAGATCTCATGCATAATAAAAAAAATAGATTATTTTTCATTCTGAAAGCAAAGTGTCTTCTTGATGTAGAAATTACATGTTTTCATCAACTTTTAAATTTATCTTATATTAAAAAAAAAAAAAAACTTTTTTTTTTCCAAATCTGAATAAATGAAGATCATTACAGGCTAACATAATACTAAGTCCTGAAAAACTAATGAGGAATATGTAATGTAAGGGAACTTACATTTCATAACAAAAGCAAAGAGATTTTCTGTACTGTTAAGTAGTATTAAGCGATGGTCCCATGAAAGATTTGTTCTTTCCCTCTTCTCCCTGCAGAGAAAGTGGGGGAGGACCTTTTTAAGAAAACTTTGGGGACATTTACTTTCTATGCTAGATTTGGAGATTTGACTCAGCTTAGAAACAAAACTTTAATTTTAGAATTTTCTTTTCTAGGCATTTCTTGATGCCACTTCTTGAATACATTATCATAATGCATTTTTCTGAAACACTGTAAATACTGGTGGAAATACATAAATTAATGCTAATCATACAATTTAAATTCAAAATGGGACATGAGTGAAACTAGTTGGTGCTCTTTTTAAAGATCTAGTTTACATACATTTATTCAGGTTAATAGAAAATGCAGCTGCGTAGATTTTATATGTTAATTAATCTAAAAGGAATTTTGTATTTGAGTAGCATTTACATGAAGAAGACATAAGTCCTTTTTTTTTATGCAGCTTAGGTTTTTATTTTAAAACAAATTATATATTCCTCAAAAAAAAAGGCGGTTGTAACTAACATCATTAAAAAGGCTGAAAAAGGGAATACACGAGTAATAAAGTCTTACTTTTTTTTGAGAGTGAATAGGAACTTGTTTGGAGGGAACTGTTTTACATAAATTGGTAAAGTTTTGTTTCAATATTAAGCAAAAATAAGTGGGAAAATGAAAAGCACACAGTCCCTCTCCTGGTCAATAAGCAATGCACCAGGAGGCATTCTTCAAATGCACTATGGAGTATGGATTTGTGTCTCCTTTGTAAATTAGTAATGGGATTTGAAGTATTAGAAGTCTGTTCATCTTTAGTGTGTGGAGGGTCGAAAGGATTTCTCTTTTCTCTCCTAGTGGCTTCTGAGACCTGGTCTGACACGAACTCTTTTGATCTTGGCTACTATCTGAGATGCCAGTAGCTCGTGGAGATTCCCAAGACAGAAAGGGGATAAGCTGAGATCTGCGTTTGGCTGATTTAGAAAATCCATTAGGAAGGCAGATGAAGAGGCAACTTGGCGTTCACTTTGTCTGCATTTGCTCCTTTTATGCCGTCACTTTTGAGTATGTAAATGCACATACAGATTATAATTAGAATGATGAAAAATGGAATTATTTTGCTGGACTATAATGATTAAATTGCAGGAAAACAAATAGTCAAAAAAGAGTAGTTTCCTCACAGGGAAAAAAAAATCAAATATATTCTGCTTGTAGGAGAGGGATTCTAGGCAAAGATCACTAACTTTTCTCTTTGAATGAAAGAATTTGCAAGAATTATAGTTTTAAAGGGGGAAAAAATAACTCTTGACTTGCAACAACGTGTTTGTAAAGTTAAGGCTAATTGCATTACTCAGATTCCCTCTGAAGCCCTACCTAACTGTTAATTTAACTATCTATATCCCTTTCATGTCATCCATAAAAAAGAGATTATTTTTGTAATGGTCTGCTTCTAGATACTCTTTTGAAACGCCATAAAGAACTCATTAAATATTGAAAAAAAAACCTTTACCAATCTTCTGTGAAGCAGTAAACTTAATGTTATACGTTCCCTCTAGCCCTAATCATTCTCAAAAAAAGGAAAGAAAAAGAATTAAGTTGTCTCCCAATGCAGGGCAGCTTTAAATCTGAGGTGATACTGCAGTAGTAAATCAGCTTCCAGTTGATCCAAAAAGCCTACCACCTTACATCTACCTTATCCTTGTAAGTTAATTCTTTATAGAAGCTCTTACTCATCAGTCATGCAGTATTGTTTGTTGTGAAGAGAACATTCTGCTGATCCCAGGCTTCTACTGATATTTCCTTCCCTAAATTTCTATTGAGCTTATTTATCCATTTATTTATTTTCCAGAAGTTATGAGTACACATTGAAAAATATCAGATTCCATGTATTTGAGAGAAAATCATGATCTCAGGTCCATTCTCGGGACTAATGGTCCTTATGCTTGATGATTACAGCGTGCCCACTAATTCCCTTTCATTCTGCCCTCAGTTACTGCCCATGAGCATCATTAGCCAATTTTATATGAAGTGCTCCTTGGTAATAGGAAGGTTTAGTGTCCTGAATGGAAGGAAGGGGCTGCTTTTAAATTACACTGCTTCAGCACTTTAGGAAAAGCTTAATTTTGATCAGTTTGTATCATATTTCCATCCTTGCTGTGCCAGAAACTGCCTGAGACTCTAGATGTCCCTGGGAGGGTGGCTGATCTCAGTGTCCTTGCAGGCCCCTGCAGAAGATGCTTGGGGTGATTCTGTGCAAAGCCCCAGCAACAGCAAACAAAATGGGAGTCTGCAGTCACTGACCAATACTAATTTTTGAAATATGTAATAAAACAATTTTTCAAATGAGCAGGGACTCATCAGGCTCTGCAATGAAAGCCGCTGCCTGCCATTGGGACTGCAGGGAAAGGAAGGATTTGCACACTGGTCTGCTGGAACTGCAGTGTCAACACAGCTGCTAAATTGCCCAATTTGACAGCATCCACTGCAGAAAAGCTGTAATAAAATGTCAAGATAAGCTATAATTAACATATAGGCATGAATAAAGTAGATTAAACCGTGACTGCAAATATTTCAAAGGGAGTGAAGTCTGGGACACAAGCTGGTGTGGAGCGATGGGCGACCTCCCTTATCCTCCTCGTGCCTTGGTGAGCGGCGCCGTCTCCCTCCCTCCTCCTGCTGCGTGAAGCAGAGGAAGATTTTTTTGTTTTTTGATAATCCTTGCAGTTGTACTGATGAGCCCTTCTTCCAGTAGAAATTCATGTTTTTTTTTTTTTTTTTTTGAATGTGAATGGGCTTGCAACCTTACCAGGCACTTAACTTCCTTAAGTCTGCTAGAAATGTTATTTCTCAAACACCTTAACTGAAATTTGCCTTTTTTTAATGAGAAATCACATTCTGTTTCTACATTCTCATTTACAGTAGTTCAGAATCTATATTCATGGATTCTAGGAGCAAGGGGAAAAAAATGTAAGGTAGAAGAAAAAAATATATATATGTGAACATCTGTAATATAAGGTGAGTTTTTTGCCCTTTTTTTAAAAAAAAAAAAAATCCCAAGATACAATTTTGCTTAGGAATAGTATGACTGTACCAAATGCTGGAGTGTTTAACAAATATTACTAAAAGGAGTTCTTCAGCAAAACTGTATTTAATATTTTGCTTATTCCTGTTGTATTGCATGCATTTTCCTCCAATTCAAAAGGAGAAAAGAAGCTTGAAGTTTCCTGAGAGTAGTGTAATTCACAGTCTGCATATTACTTTTTACTAGGATAATTCGTGAAGGTGCATTGCAGAAGAGGTCCATTTGAAGCTACTGTAACATCAAATTCATGCAAGCCCAAAGTAGTCCTGCGTATCTCCTGTTTTATACCAATAAATTTGTTCCTGTTACTTCTACATCACAATCAAACTAATCTTTCAATTGTAATAATTATTCAATTGTATATAATTATTAATTGTAATAATTATATTCAATAATTATTGATCACTTTGTCACTGAGCATAAATGTTGAGTGTTTACAAATGAAGGTGCAAGCTGATGGTGAAGAGCGTTTTCTTTTGAAGTAATTTTTATAGAAAGATAGAAGCAAACATAATTTCTGAAGGTTAAGGAATGTTTTATGTGAGTTAATGGGCAAAGCACTTCCACCAGTACTTTTCACCATAAAGCCAAAGCTTCCATCTGTCACAGGAATGAGCGGGAGAGATTAATTGTCCTTATTCCTGCACTAACACCACATTTACCAACACAGCATGTGAAATGGAAGGCAATGCTGCTTTCTATAAAAACCTCTTTAGTATCATGGGCTAATGGCAGCTTTCCAGGAAACAATTCACTCTTAGTTCTCTTCCAGTCTATTGAAATATGTGGCTGAGGGACATCCTGATCAGAGCTGATGACATTTTTTTGCTTCTATCTTGAAGCTTTGTAAACTCAGCATCCGCAGCAGAGGGAGTCAAAGGATTACATGTTGGGCAAAGAATTATCTCCTTTTTCACCTGACACTTGAGTTTCACTTGATTTCTCCTAATTCTTGTATTAAAGGAGACCGAAAGCATTTGTTCTGTGTTTACCTCTTCCAACTCTGTTGCCATTTTATAACCTCCTTTTGTGTATTGTCCAGGAGTTACAAATAAGGCTTTCCCCCATGTTGAGGAAGTTCTTATCCATTCAACTCTTCGTTATATGAAAGCCATTTTACACCTTTTATCCCTTTTGCTGTCTTTAATTCCTGAATGACTCCAAATCAAGCCTTCACAATAAAAAAGAAGGCAAAAGAAACACCATATCAATTTGAGCTGATCTGGTCTATCTTTTAGTCTCATCATGGATAACAAAACAGTCAGCAAGAACATTGAAGCATAGCCTGAAGAGCTACAGCCTTGCCTGCTTGCTTTCTCTTGCTTGGAGGGAAGGAAAGCAGAACAGTAAAATAATAATAATAATTCATTATTCAGATATGTAATGATCTAAACTTATTATTAATAACCAAGTAAAAAAAATCATCAGGACATATAAAGTCTTCCTCAATGATCCACAGGGGAATGTAATTTTAAAAGTATCCCAGAATGATCTCAATATGCAGTGGTACTAATAATTCTTTATGCTCTGCTAAAACACTATGTCTATGTCCTCGATTTGCCTTGTCTTTCTCATCTGCCTCACACTGCAGCTTAGTATCATCTTGTGGTTGAGCATGTGCTTACATTGTTTAACATTTTTGATATATTTAATATTTATATATATATATATTTATATATAATATATATGGATATAGAACAGTTGATATACTGACTACCTTTCTCTGGGGTACTCACACACATTTCTTCTTAACACTGCAGAATTTATCTCATTTCTATGTCTTTGTGCATAAAGTGTGCAGGTTTTAAAAACATGCCATGCCTTCCCCTTTTACCTGTAGACTTTCCAGACTCTTTGACCTGAAGGGCCAGCTTTGACACCGCTTTCCTCACTAATTCTTTGGATCTTCTAACAGCTTCCTCCCCATCCCCAACGTGCATGTGCTCACATGTGCACTTGCCCTTTTTGGTCTTATCGTGGTCAGACATCACACAAGTGCCTTGATAACATCAGTTTCTGAACCTTTAAGTTTTTTCTCTGTGAACAAGAACAACTGTTTTTGAGGATTACTGCATCTCCCCTTCTTTGAGCACTTTTGCCACCCGACACATTCCCTTTAGATCTGCATGACGGAGGTTCAAGCTGAATTATTTATTCCTCTGAAAAATAATCAGTAGCCTCTCTCTTGCTGTCACTGGGATCTTCATTGCAGATGTACATTGCGGCTCCCACAAGGGAGTCTGTCTGTCTGTTCTCTGGAACTTCTTTTGTAATGAACCTGTCTATTATTCTTAGGACTGTATTCCTAAAATCTTTTAGTGCTGCTAGCGTGACTTTCCAGTTTTCTTCTTTCCAGTCTTTCTTTTAAATTTACATCATACTGACACCTCTTTCTCAAATATTTAAAGAAATATTGTCTTAGGTGGTCTCTGGAGAGCCACGCTATCTCGTGGTCCTCTTGGACTGGCTGCTTGTTTCTCTTGTTGCATCATTTGACACACCCTGAGTTTTTATACTGTATTTTTTTTGCTAGCTGGTCTTTCTCTGCCTTGCTTTTGTCATTGCCTTGTGCCACTGATTGCCCATCAGGGAGCCCTTCCACTCAGCTGCTCCAGGATGAGCTCTTTCATGTCCAGTCTCCTTTTCTCTTCCTTCCATCACACCTGCCAGTTCCTCCTAACGCTAGTTGTTCTCTGTGCAATTTCTAGTCCTTAGGTTTTCTTGCAGCAATGGGGATGGCTCTGCCACATCCCGACACATTGCACACATGTGACTTCTCCTGGCAGCCATCTGCAGGCAGACGTAGAAAGTGAAGCTCCTGCCCTGTTCTCCTTTTCTCTCCCCAAAATTGTTTCAACTGGTAACTTTTTTTTTCTGCAGAATAGAGGGAAAAAAAGAAAAAGAAGAAAAGAGACTCCCTCACCCCTAAGAGAACTCACTATCTATATAAACTCTCTAGCAAACCAAATTACTTCAGTTACATTTTTCTGATTATGAAGGAAGGAATTCTGATTATTTCTGCTTATGAAGGAAGAAAATTCCGCTTACAGTAGCTGGAAATGTGATGACTTACAAGTGATAGCAATTCTAGCTTATTATCAAAGAACACAGAATGCTATTTTATTCTTTTCTGCAGAAGTAACAGGAATGGCAACACATTATTTTAAATAGCACACTTTACCTAGTGTGAACAGTGAACTAAAAAAAACTGCAGAAAAAATGGCCAAATGTGATGGCTTTGATATAGAAATTAATGTTCCAGGTTTCCAGTATGGATGGGTCAGATTGCTTCCTAATGGGTTAAATCTGTAAGAAGCACCTGCAAACTAGATAACCCTCTGGGAATAAAAGCAGCACCATTGCTCTTTTAAATTATTCTTTATGGTGCTTATCACTGAACTAATGTCAGGTAACTGTTTTTCTGAAATGGCAGTACAAAATGGAGCATTATTGTTGTTATCCCTAGTTTTGCACGTTGGAGACGTACCTGCCTCTCATAACTCTGGTGGTTGCTTGTCTCTCTAAAATCACTTAAGGACCACATACCTGCTCCTGATTTGTCAATATATATGTCAGAATATATGTCAATAATGCCAAAGTAATGTCAATTTAAGGTGTCATTGCAGCCTGTAAGCTGCCAACAGCTGCTTATTAATTCTGAAACACTTAGGACCAGTTTTCACCAACATTTGTACGACAGTGTTATCCATTCTGTATTGATTGATATACAATTGATATACAATTGTACAATTGATATGCAATTGATATACAATTCTGTTAATGTTGGTCAGACACTTTTGTGGCTTTTAATTAAAAGTCATTATATGGACTATAGGTCAGGGTTGTTATTTCTGTGCTGTGTTTTCATATAGAAGGTTGTCCAGCATAGCCCAGTGAACATTATGAAAATTGTTTTATTATGAATAATTCTAACAATTTTAAATGGAGTCCAACTTTTGGGAGTCCAACTTTATCAAAGTCTTTTCTTTCCTTTAGTACACTTTGACTAATTCTGTGTTTATGAGCTGGTATTTTAAACTGGGATATTACCTGAGAGATCTGACTAATCATAGATCAAAGTAAAAAATGAAAACCCCACTGAGCTGCAGTCTTGAGAACTTGTATGATACCAGGGGTGCTTTGCGTGAGATACAAGATATTTTAGAATCAAATTTATTGTTGGTGGAGGTCGTTTGTTGATTTGTTTGGGGGAGGGGAAGGATTTAGGAGTGATCTTTCAGTAAATATATGTGTAAAATTTTGTCTTTCACTTGTTTTTTGACCTTGATGTAAAGTTTTGCTTTTCTAAAGTCTTTATTAGACTTTAGAAATATATTTTCTTTTAAAGTCAATTCTAGCAAGTATGGTATTTCATTTTATTTTTATTCTCACCAAAATCAATGGGATAATTCAAGGACTAGTGTTCCGAGTAAGTAAGGATAGGAAAATATGATTCAAGAGTGCTGTGAATTTAGGATTGTAAAAGAAGCTGACCAGAGTTACCAAAGTGTTTCAGAATTGTCTTTCTGATCTGCTAATGATAATGGTGAAATCAGATCCCTCAAATGGTTTTAGCTGTTGAAATGCAGTAATGTGGAGAAAGGCTAATAGTGAGGTGAGCACTTGGTTATAAAATGGATATGATGCATATGAAAATGATAAGAAAGTGGAAAGCTGTTACCTGGAAAAGATCAATACAAAAAATTCAATAGAATCTGATGAGCAAAGTGAGAGCTCTTTGCTTGAATAAGATGGCTATCAAATAGAGATAGAATCTGGCAAGTGGAGTGAAAGATTGGTGCCTGCAGGAGATCAATGGGAAAAATAAATACGATACAAACCAAGAAAGAAGCGGGAGGTTCTTGCGAGAATGAGATTACTGTGAAAATGAATACAATGCACAAAGGCCTCGCATCAGAGAGATCATCACGTCAGAAAGATGAGGGCAAGGATAATATGTGTAGAAGTATAAATAAGATTACAGTGGAGTATCTCCTGCTTTTACTGTGGAGCTTCTAACATTTTTTTTTTGACTTAGTCATTCAGAAGTGCTGTTATTTCTATATTCTTTTTTTTTCTGTTTGATGGCTTTTGAAAGCAGAGCAGTATTTCCCGAGCCAGGCGGCTAGTATGATGTCTAACACTCCCTGTATAAGCTTTAGCATTAAGACAGAGATATGTGTAAGGTCTTGTTTATTTGCTTCCAAGGATCATAAGAAATGGCTTTACTGTCCTAAATCTGGAATGCTTCGTGGTCATCAGAGAATTTCTGAAGCTCTCTAGATGCAGTGCAGTTCACTGGCCTTGTTTTGCTGTGCAGTGCAGTGAAGAGAAATTCCAGCATCCCAGTGACCCGGGTCCAAAGCCTGGGTTCAGTTCTGCCCAAAGCTCCATCACTCTGTTAGAAGAGCCACAACTTCCTCATGGACATCAGCACTGCTGAAATTTCAGCAAGAGGCTAATTATCACTGAGCAATATTTGATCTTTAGCTCTCAATATTGAAATTGTGATGGCACTTGGATTTCCTTACTGTTTCCTCAGATAAGCTGTTTTGTTCATGATCTTTCACTAGTGAACCATAGCCATTTTTTTTGTTCATCAAAGTACTTCATTTCCAAGACATATTAGTTCAGTGCTTATTTTCAGTGCTTGATTTCATGTGAAAACTACTTGGTGAAGTAGAAGACGATTGTTGTCGTGTTGTGATACGAAGAAAAAACAACCGAACTCCCACATTAGGGTTTTGTTCTGTTCCTCTTTCAGATATACACTGCAGAGTTATCACATTATTTGCAATATTTAGGCTAATGTAATGCTAATTAAATCAGTACATAAAGTTACTGGATGAGATGATGAATTTGATCCTGAATTCATACCCAAGGAAACTCTGAAGGTCAGCATGTTTGAATGAGAAAGGATTAAAATTTGTGGTGTGGTTGCTATTAGACTTTCAGGTGTGTGGTTCAGTGAAGTTGTAGTTAATCCTCACATATGTATTTCAAGATTTAGATTGTTTTCTTTCATCACAATGCAATATGTTTGCCAATGGAAAATTTGATTAAATGAAGCTTGAGACTTATTCACGTGTGTGTTGCATACATATATATATGTGTACATGATTATACATATGTATGAAACCTTCAGGTAAGACTGAGACTTAGTGTTCATGCATATGAGACTTGGGACTCTGTATTGAAAAGCCAGAATTGTATTTCCTTCTTTAGTGATGGCACAGAAGTTGGTCAGATAAATAAAACAAAGTTAGCAACATATTCCTATTTTAGGAGTTAAACCTAACATGATGATGGTAGAACTGTCATTAGTTCAGGCCATTTTCCTCTCATTTCCTCTCATCATCAAGCATTGTCTTCTGTAAGATGCTTCATCTCTATATAGTCTTAGACACTTCATCTCTGTATAATCTTATGCCCTGATGAAGGATTATGCTGTTCCAAGCCATGAGCTTGTATGATTTATCTATGTCATTCCTCTTTGCAAGATCTTTGAGCCAGTAGAGGTTGTTGCAATGCTAAGAGTTCTCTAGGGAAGGCACTGGTAAGCTCTGCTGCTTGGTGAGCTTTTTCACAGCGCAAACAAACTCTTCCAGTTGAATATTTGTCTTTTAGACCTAACAGCATGTTGCTGAGTACATACCCTGACAGCTCCAGGCACAGAGCAAGATTGTAAGCAAGATCTAACTGTCTGTAACAGCTAGGGGAAGCCTAGAGTAGAAGTGAAGTGATATGTAACCTGAGGGAAAACGAGATAACTTCTCAGTTCAGCTACTTCTGACTCTAGTGCGAGAAGCGTGTTTTGTGTTGTCAAAAACATAGGCTCAGCTGAGACCTTGCTGCTTCTCCATGTAACATGATACAGTATAACCACGTAAGTCTATAGAAATAACTGTATATTTTTTTAAGTCTGTGTTATTGGCAGGGAGGGAGGCGCTTTATGTTTTTGGGTGCTTTGTTGTGCTTTTGGCAGACTTTGTAGTCCTTTGCAGATTCTACAGTACAGATCCCTTTCTGTGCGCAGTTCAACATTGTTTTCCTGGACTTTTTTTTTTTTTTAATTCAAGACTTTTAAAATTATTTTTACATTTATAAGATTCAGCTGCCTCTTTTTTATTTTGTTTCTAATTTGCATGCACATATTCTAGAAATAGGCAGTAAGTCTGTTCT
>JAVCKT010045682.1:0-39998 GCA_032273925.1 Rhynchotus rufescens
TGTCCTAAAATCTATAGAGAGCTAAACACCCTCGAAGCTTTATCTCAGCTTAACTAAAATTTAAGACTCAATATTAAAGCACAAAAGTTCTCCTTTGGCAGTAGTCACGGATCGTCTTTGCTGTTAAGGGATGATTTAATTAAAAATTAGTGGAGTTAACATGAATTAAAGCTGAAGTGCAATGAACATGTGAGTCAAACTAAAAACAACCCAACCTCTTAAGGCAAATATTTTCACTCCTTAAATGCACTATTTAAAATTGTGAAAAGGAGCATCAAGCACTAAAGCCAGGGCAAAAGCAGAGGGAGGAGTTTTTATTTGTTGCAGGTTATGGCAAGTGGGCAAAAAAGGATGTGGTCTTACCTGGTAAGCTAAGCTCTGTGATTTTGGGCACTGGTTGCTCACAGAGATGCCCAAACACCTGGGAGAAGGCTGTTTCCCTTCTTCCTGCCAATTACTAATGAAGGGAATAGCTGGAGGTCTGAAGAGAGGCCAGCAGATCCCCCATACAGACCTTTCTGTGACTGTGATAAAGACACAGACCTATGAGAACTTCCCACACGGAGTGGGATTATAAACCATATCAGAGAGCTGCCCAGGGGGAGAATATTTTGTCTGTTTGGCTTGGCTTGATTTTTGGCTTGGCTTTTTCCTAACACTGGAAAGGCAATCCAGAATATCACCTCCTCTATGCATGAGCAAACTTCTCACGTCCATCCAAAATTTATGAGCGGATTATTTGAAAGCATTTGGTCTTATATTAAAATTTTCTTATAACTTTCTTCTTTCCTTATATTTCTCTCCCAAGCACCGTTAAAAAGCAAGTACATCACCCACCACCCTGAACTCTGCAAGGTGTCACCATATAAAATAGGTCCCTTTCCTGGTCCATCTAATGGACTACAGAAATACTCCTTTGGTCGAGCGAGAGAAGCAATACCCCAAGATCTGAACCACCCTGGAAAGCCACAAAGCAGCTTAATTAAAGTAGCAAAAATACCTTTCGTGAGTGCTTGAGGGACACTTTAAAAAGGGAAGATAAAAAGATAGGATAGTTCAGTGCCTCATAAAAGGCTGCCCACGCTTTGTGGCAGAACTTATGAATAGAAGCCATTTCCTCCAACCTCCCAACAGGAGCTGTTCTTTCCTTCAGTTCTTTCACTTGTCTGGATCAAGGTTATTGCCATGTCCCAGTTTGCAGATAGAGATCAGACACATTCCTTCCTTCCTTTCTTTTTTTTTTTAACCAAAGTAGGTACAAGTTAGGAATTGAGGCTGCACCGAGTTTCCCCTCACAGAAACATGCAACACTTTAAGCCTCACTTACCTAAGGAGCAAGAATTCATTTGCTGATATATGCATACAGTACCTATAAAGAGTGTTTTCTTTGATCCGAAGTGTGCTACAAACCCTTCCTTTCTGCTGTTTTCCAAGCAGATTCCAAACAGGGAGCAGAAGCAGAGCCACAGATGACAGTCACTGTGTGACAACTGCAATTTCCTGTAGCTGAGATTTCCCATCCCTGCTAACACGGCCACAGGGGCTTTGTCCATATAAAAGCCAGCTTAGCAGCTCAGTACTGCACCATGCCAGGTCCCAGACTCTGCAGGTTCATCCCGTTTCCCAAAGGAGAGCTGTGAAAAGTGAACAGGAGGCCACCCCGAGTCGAGTGCATCACTGTCACAGAGGGCACCAGCACCCGAGGAAATATATTTACCAAAAGGGATAAATGAGTCCCAAATACTCCTGTCTGGAGCCAGAGCTTAAATATCCTGCACCAGACAGAAATACTTCAGAATTTCAAATAAGGGGGCAACGCTGAGTTTAAAGCACACTGGTAGGAGTGCTTGGTCATGGAGTAGCCACAGCAATGGGATTTAGTAGTGGCTTTACAGGAAATAGAGTCACCTGAAATCCCCTCCAGGGATGAAGATCCAGATAAAACCGGAATCTTTAGTAACCTTTCCTTACCTCTTGAGCAACAAAGGGCAGTCAAGGGGTCCTGGATTCTCTCACTGAGCATATTTCCTCTGAAAAGGCCCCAAATCTAGTCACATATAAACACATACGTGTGCTTGCTCCAATGCATATATATTTTTAAAATAGTGCTTACTATTTTAAGTACTTAGCTAGTTTGATCTGATCAATACAAAAGCAATTAGCGTTCAGCTTGTCTCCCTGTGCACACACTAACCCTGATCTCTGTTACACAGGGGACACTAACTGCTCTTGGGGGGCTACACCGCATCCTTTTTCACCATAATGCTTCCCAAAATAACACCAGGAAAATACAGCCAAATTAGAGGACAAAATACAGCCGGAGCTGCCCAAGCAGGGCAAGGCCAGCAGGACCATGAAGACCTTTGTGGTTGCACCACAGAGGCGTCCAAGTAACTTCTGCCAACCAGGGGCTGAGAGAAGCCCAGGGGCTGAGAACCCTGCTGAGGGCACAAGATGGGCCATGTGAGAGAAAGAGAGAAACCTTCTTCTATCTGCTCACTCCCAGACTTGATCGCCTTCATCTCTAGCACCAAGATCCACCAAGAAGCACGGCCACCAGTGCCAACCAGAAGACACAGCCTCAAGAGAAAGTGTCTGACAGCTGATTTGGAATAGATCAAGTGTTTGGTGTGTGTATATAGTGATGATGTTTAATACTGTGACCATTAGCAAGAAGTATGTTTTTACAGAATGACTCTATTCATGGCGTAAACAACTCCTCCCTAATGGATATCTGCCCCTACATCCACACATATCCAGCTACAACAAACCTGTTATTCCACCTCAAAGCGACAAGCAGAAGTAGCAGCCCATACCCCACAGAAGTCAGACATAAGAGGCTGTCTTCTGCAAACATTTCAAGCTGCTATAATAAATGGCAACCTGGCATTTTATTACATTACCTTGTGGAAAAGGTAAAAGCTGGAGTAAGGCTGTGGCCATCATTAAAACTTGCCCTCTTTTGGTTTCTGACGCTACTGTGCGTTTTTCAAAATGGATGTTTCTAACAGGCTGTCATCTCCCCGTGAATCTCTTCTCCAGCTTTCATTTATCTGAGTTTTAGGAAGGCACAAAGCGCATTTCTAGCAGACCAGAAATCTTTTTGGACACATGCTCCCAGACAAGTGAAGCTGCTGGGAATCACGGTGGGTTCCTCCCGGGTAACCTGCACGTGCAGGACCCAGCGACACGTGGAAGGCACATCCAGGGCAACACTTAGGATGGGCAAGGGAGCTGCTAACCCACCTGGCACTGGCATCGTTGCCAAAGACAAGCCAAGCTCCATTTCAAATACTAAGGCCAGCAGCTTGGCAAGGGAACAGTTATTTAAAACACAACCAAATGAGCTGTATTCTTCATTTCAAGACTAAATAAAATATAGCATGGAGAATTTTTTTCAAGGTAAACCGAGGAACACAGATCCATGTCCATGTCCTTCCATGGAGGAGGCACAGCTATTCCTGCCAGGGTGCTCTGGAAGTCCACAGTGCCACCATGCAAGTTCTCTATAGGGAGACAGATGAGAAACACTCGGTCCAGAAGCTCCTGCACGAAGCAGATGGTAAATTGCATAAAATGGCATATACATTTAACCACCCCCCTAGCACGCTAACCTGCTTAACAGGACCAGTTGATCTGTGAAGAGAAAATTGGCACCTGCTTAAATATAATTGTGTTAAGCCCAAGAGAAGCTGCCAATGTCACAGCACCCTTCTTGGGGGCGAGCTGTGGTAATTAGAACAGATTCCCCCACTTACTTGCGCCAGCAAGGAATCCGACTCTAATGCCGGCTGTCAGAAAGGAAAAGCGGAGGTGGCGAAAATATGGAATTTCATAAAAAGCAATTAATAAATAGTGAGGTGCTGGTGCTGAAATACCTAATTATCCATTGGTATATTAACCTCTTTGCTCACAGATGCCAAAGTGCGCCGTGGAAGTAGTGCCTTCGGTGCCGTGAAATGCTCCCTTAGCCCTTATCAAAATTTAAATTATCAGTCACTTCCAGCAGATGACTTAACATTTTAATCCGCTACGAAGGTTTAGATCATGTACTCTGCTCTGTAATCCATCCACCCCCGAAAAAGGTTAGAAAAGATTTCTGCTGGAAAAAAATACACTGTCAGACAGCACCACCAAAAGACCTTGGAGTAACAACAGCTCCTTCCAGCTCTCCTCATTTGCCTGTGAATCCAAAGTGGAGTTTCTGCTGCTGCTAGCCAGGAAACCCGAGCAAGGCTCCAGGGATTCAAGGCTGTGAGGGGTCTGTAATTGACAGTAGCCCCATCATATACGGGCTGATTTAACAACAGAGAAGCACAAACCACCTTAGTGTTTCGCTCAGCCAAGAGCCCCTACTCGTGCGGTACCAACACCAGTGCACCAAGGGCAGGATCTGAACTGGAACCGGAGCTGCTCACAGTGCAGAGCCTTAAGCCTCCGGCTGCAAAGCAAGGCAGGCATGCAGGAAAACCCATCCGTGGCACTCAGTGAGAGCAGAGCACGCATTAAAGCGTCACGTTTCCAGCCCAACAACAGTAAATCACCTACAACTAAATTAGCAACTGTCGAAGGAAAAAGAACCGCTTAGCGCTGACTTTTTCTACTGCTTCTCCTTAACAATATGCTTTGTTAAAAGGCATTGTTTTCATAAAACTTGCTTCATTTTCTCTTTTGACCTCTGCTCAATGGCAACATCACGTTGTTGAGCTCACGTTTGTCACAAACACAGCCCTATATGTCCCCATATGGACTCTCATTCAGGGCAAGCAGACTCAAGAACAGGCCCAGGAGCACATGGATTCTGTCTTCTCTCCCACCAGATCTGTGATAGCACTTGGAAGACCAGTCTCCTAAATCTCCTGACAGGACACACTGGCCTTTCTTGTACACTTGTTTCCTCTAGCCTAAGTGCTTAATCCCTGTGTTGTCCCACAGGGCCCTTCAATGGACTATCTCTATCCAAAGGTTGATCAGCAAGTGGAAAGGATAAATAGCTGTGTCAAATAAATTCTGCAAATAAAGTCACATTAGACTGAGATACATGTGTTTACATTGATTTTAAGAGAGAACATTTCTTCAGCCTTGCATATACATAGTATCATCAATAAACACAATAAGGCATCTGTTTTTCAATAAGCTCCAACCAGCAAGGAAGCTAAGCCTGTCCAGATCTTTGTATTCCACCAAGATCTCTAAAATACGAAAATTCACTTAAGAAACCAGACAGCCACAACGTTGATGCTTCCTTATTTTCCAGTAGAACCTCTTGCATGGTTTCAGGACAAGAGCAAGAACGTTTTTACTTTTAAGGATCAACTAAAATGTAAAACCAACAAAACCTTAAAACGCTGCTGTTCTGCAGCTGGTGATTCTGTGCCTAAAGAGCCCATGCACCACGGTAGCCAGCCCCACATGGTGCCTTATTTCCTCTCATAGAAGGCATGAGAAAACAGACCAGCAATGAATAATATGGTTTTACACAGAACACACTCATTCTCGAGAGGAATTGACATATTTAGATCTAATAAAAATGTCAGGATGTAATTCTAACAACTTCTGGTTGCTATTTCATTCCCCTCTCCTAGAAAGCGCGTTCTCATCTGACCTTAAAAGACCATAAAAATGTCAAGGACACAGAAACTCTCTCTATGCATTCACAACTACAGGTCTAAACCAACACTACAGTCATGATTATTTCCGAATAACAACAAAAACCATCTCGTGACACAAAATATCACTGTTTTTATCTTCTAAGAAAGCCTAAACATACTCTGATATATAGGGTTCAATATGATCTGTGAGCCTGCGTGCATGTTTCTGTGTATATAAGCAGAGAACTCATTCACTAAAGGAGTTTTCTAGGAGTTTTTCAGTGTTTTCAGCAGTATCACCAGCAAAATGCATCCACTAGCATTTAATCATTTGATGATGATTTCAGAAAATAAAAAGATTATAGTGGTTAAACTGAACCTGATATAAAGTAAATATTCAAATATGGTTAGGCAAAACGTACGGTTTGACTCTTTATGCTACTTACATGTTTCTGGTATTTTCCGTGCTTTTTGGATAATTTTTTTTATGAGGAGAGAGGCCAGTCACAGGAATTGTAATATAACAGCAAAATTTAAGAGTTACCGTGTAGATATATTGTAATTTATCCCATTTAATTCTCAAAGATACCATTAAGCTGCCGAAGCTGAAGTTCAGAAGCTTCAGCAGATATATTCTGCTGAAGTTCAGAAGCTGAACATTATCAGTAAATACTGTTTACATCCACAGTGCTATACAGTGAACAGAAATGCTCATTCATTATTTAAAATACATGTCGCTCCAGAGCACATGCACACGGGTGCAAATTTTGTTTTCCTCCCTCAGTTCTGGCTAAGCAGTCCCACAGAAGCATCAGCACCATCTTTTGGTTAATTTGACCTGTGCTTATTGAATTCATTAGAAAATCCCTTACAAAGAGAGCAAGGGAAGAGCAAGGGGAGGCAAAACAAGCATTAGCTCAGACTATCCGCCCTCATCATTCAGTGGGAGTAGGGAAAATGGCCTGGCACATTAGGATGGCTACAATCTTAAAGTCAAATCAAATGAAGAGCTCCGTTTGTGCTCTCAGTGTACAGCAAAGCAGCCCCTTATCCATCATAGTTTGGTGTGGCCACGCACACATTCAACTGGGTGCAACATCTTCTGGAGGAAAGGAAGCACCATTTCAGAGCAGCACGGAAATAATAAATTGCAAAACCAGCCAATTTCTGCATAGACAAGAGCGGAATTTGGCTTACCCTGCTGCTGAGTTCTTATCGCCTGCAAAGCTATTAATCCCATCAAAATCACCTCTACCTCATTGTTAAAAAAAATGTTCTCCCAGGGCTAAACAACATAAAGTATTATGTCTTTTTAGTATGATGCTTTATATTCCAACTCCTGCAATATGTAATCAATTTGGCATTCTGCTTTGCAAAGCAGTCATCATTCACTGCCACCCTGATCTATGCGTGCAGATACATCATGATTTGCCCATGGCACTGAGTCTTGCAGCTCTGTTAATCTAGAGCTGAAAAATAATTTATTGGGTGACAGCGGCAATTCCGATGCAAAACTTAACATAAAAGAGAAGCAATAACACTTAGAGAGAAATATGTGCTATGAGTGTAGGTAATCGGGACCTATTAGGCAGATATACTCGCTTGTAACAATTGCTGGAGGAGGGTCAGATTTGGGGGGCAGTATCTGTCCCCTTACCCTTACAGGAAAGGGACTCTCCGTTTTTGCTCCACAGTGGTGGCACTCGGCTGCTCTGGCCCTGCACGGGTGGCTGGTGGCATTTGGGGGCAGCTGGTGGTGGGTCTGGCCAGCTGCCCCTCAGGGCCACCTGCTTGTTGGACGTGGATGCATAGGGAACTTCTCCGGAGGAGCTTCTTACTCTGATTATTCAGTGAAAGGACGGGAAATTTGGCTACAGAGCTGTGCAGCTTACATGAGTCATTTGCAGTGAAGGACAGAAGCTTCAAGGAGCTTTCTGCTTGCCATGTGAAGACCCGACTTATCACCAATTTGCATCACTGACTGAAAATAAAGCACACATACGGAGATTATAAGGAACACAGGGTAGCCAAATCTGAGTCTAGTTACTTCCAGTGATGACTAGCAGAAATGCTACCTTGACAACATATACAAATAACAAAATCTACTATAACAAAATTTAATATAGGAGGAGAAAACATTTACCACTGTGTATAAAACAGTGGCAAAAATTGAAGTTACCTACAGCTGGTTAAAACTGCTAGAACTGAAAAATAACTTTTTTTTGGTGACTTTTAGGAGTTTAAGGAGTCACTTGTGACATACCATGGAAGATGCTTTAGCAAAAGGCTCTCCGAGTTGACTGGATTCGTCTCCAGCAGCCAAGAGGTACCTCATGGCATGAAGTAAAAGCTGCTTGAGAAAGGTAGGTCAAGGAGAGATTTCAGACAGACAAAAAGGCTATACTAAAGCTCTGCTTGGTCCTTTGCCTAATAACCGAAGTTGTGGCCACTGAACTGATTCAAGTCAAGTTTAAACTACACCAAAAAGTTGACTTCCAAACTGATATTAACTGAAGTGAGGAGAGAACATTAAACTGCAGAAGGGAGTTTGCTCCATGTGGATCTGACTTTACTGAATACTCTTGAAAACTTCTACAATCTAGAGTTCATCCTTGTTAAGAATTTAAGGTATGGAATTAAAGCCAGGAGGGTACAAACTATAGTTTTTTTTCCTTGATGTTTAATATTTGATGTTTGGCTCAAAGTGTCCAGGCAGTCTCAAGCACTACGGGTACGTGCCCTTGCAAAGCAGCACTGCTCTTGTTGTGCAGCTTACAAACAGAAACCTTCTTGTTGCAGCCACACATTATTTTTAACAGCTGTTTGGCACAGTTTTTGGTGGTTTTTTTTTTTTTAATTTGGGGTTTTTATTTATTTATTTTTTTTACACACCACCAGCCATGAGATCTTATGGAAACTGGTCCATTTGAGATTTAATGTCACCACTGTGCCTGTTGAGATGACACGAGTTGCTGCTGTGCCTCAGCGCACGCTAACAGGAGTTGCAGGGACATATGAGGAACAAGTGGTTCTCAGAGAGGGCCCAATTCCCCAGGACGCCTGGAGCTGGTGGCTGAGATAGGTCTACAGGAACATCTTCCATCCTTCTCACCTCCATCACCTTTCCAAGAAGCACAGAAGATAAGGATGTGAGAGGGACCTCTCAGGGATATGATCATTCTGGATAAAAGAGAGTGAGCAACAAATCTGTCTTTTCTTGAACAAGACAGAGCTGGAAGAAATAGATGCTGTCTCTCTATAGTGTCCTCTATAAAGCAGGTAAACCATAAGGAAACAGACTGCAAGATCTAAGAAAACAGGAGTTATCATCTTGGACAATCTATCCACTTCTTTAACACATGAATGACACTTTCATTTAGGCAGGAAAGGATTATTTTAAGCATCCCTAACAGACATTCCTTAGTGCTCAATATTTAGTGTTTTCCACCATATAAAACCATCCATCACAAGTCAGAGAAGACTCAGAAAGAGATGAGATACTAAGCAAGCTGAGCTCTCCCCTGCTTTTTAGAAAAGCAAACCAAATGTGAATAAAGATATCAAATCACTCACAGGTGCTACATTTCACTGGCTAAAGCATAAATATATATAAACTGAGTCAGTCTTTTAAACTTTTCATTTAGCTCAATGAAGATACACAGCAGATCAGCATTTTCATTAAGAAGCAGCGTCATGGCTCATTCCTTCCCGTGACTGAACGGGATGTAGCAGCATCTTTCAAAACTCAGGAGAGAAACATATGCTTGCAATAAAGAAATAAGTAACAGAGCAATTGTTGTTCCATTAAATGCTTCAGTCTGTGATTATAATTGCTTTCTGATTGGGAAGAATTCCTGCATTAAAAGGCCTACCTAATAGCTAAAGTGGATCAAAACCGGTAAGATCAGCCTCGGGTTCCTTCCCTAGACACAAGGGCAGTGAATGAAACACAACATCTCCTACCAGGTCATCCTCCTCCTGCAGCTGCAGAGGTTTCCTTCCCTAGATGCATCTTTGGTCTCCTCCAACACTTATCATTCAGCAAAACTTGCTACAGAACTAGGCAAAGGGCTTAAGATACAATGGGTGTGGGGCTCAGAGACCTTCCACATAAGCAGCTCTTGTAAAAGAGGATTTAACAACTAGACCATCTAGGTGACTGACCCTTCAGCAGGCACAACAGCACCAACACAGGGATCTTTCCCCTTGCTAGCAGCAACAGCCAGACCCGGGATGCCTTCAGCCTGGATACCAACAGGCTGAATTCACAATAGGGAATTTCCTTTCTGACATAAATCAGGAGGCAGCAGCTCCGAGGTCAGCAGACACGGAGCCCCATGTCCTTTGTCTGTCTTGTAAAGTCACATCCCCCAGGAGAGATGGGAGCAATAGCAACAGATCTTAGATCAAAGCCTGAGAATAAACTGGCCACGTGTTAAATACAGCTTTTCAGAAGGCAGGTCTTTTAGGGATTTGTAAATATATTCAGAATCACAAAGAGAAACTCCCAACCTCACATCCATGATGGGATCCCAAATGGAAAGGCCTCCAAATCCCACCTCCTGCAAAGCAATAAAACACACACCGCTTACTGAACATGCACTGCTAAGTTGGGATCATTCAAAGGATATTCAAGCAAAATCTAGGCTTATAAACTCCATAAAAATCTCACTTCCACTCGAGGCTTCTTCCCAATGAACATATACATAAGACATAAGACAAAAACCTCCAAGGATCATCTTTCTGCAAGAATCCCACCCAAACTGGCAAACTAAAGCGAAGATATTCTTGGACATTCATGAAAGATTTATCCTCCAGCTCTTTGAACTTGAACACAAAACTAGACCTGCACAGAAAAAACATACAGTCCTTCAAAAAACATCTAGAAAAGCTTACAATGAATTGTGAACTTCCAGCGTTCCTCATGATTACTTTTTGTGTTATCTTTAAAATAATATTTTCATCTTAAATACAAGAACAATGAAGTAAAACAATGTCAGCTCAGATGAGAAATTGCAAGGCACTTCAAACAACCAAGATGTGATGCATACTGTAAGTACAGCTCTTCTTTCAGCAGATTAAACTTTCAAGTACCGTCAGATCTATTTTTTGTTCTAGTCAAAGGAAGACGCGTCGCATAAAACATCAGGGGGCTTCCTTTGATCAGAGGCTTCTCTATTTCTTATGTTAAACAGTTAAAGAGAAGATTGTTATAAAAAGGTAAACTCAGAGCATATTTATATTTGCAAAATGACAGCACAATGAGGTTCTTCAGTTTAGTGCTGCTTTTGAGGTGACTCTTTAAGGTGGAATCAATCATTTGCTCAGTAAGTTTTGGGGCTATATGTCCTGGAGAGGGAAAAGAAGGAATCCAGCCAGGTGCAAACAAGGTCCCTATGGGAAGGGTCCTCCCCCTCACTGAAATACACCCTGGTTAGTATCGCTGCATTACGACAGCAAGTGTTTCTGACTGTTAATGCTGCCTTTTCGGGCCGCTCTGGAAGTGCAGAAGAATGATAAAACTGTCTTAATTAAGTCTAAAGATTTCCTTAGCACAAGGGATTATCCCTCAGAGGCAGCCAGCGCTGCTCTCTGTCAACTCATAGATCTCCTCTGAAACAACAAAATGGAAAAGCCCAGAACAGGCAGGAAACTTCTAAACATAAAGTGTAGACAGGATAGTGTGACACTGAGTCCCAAACTTCAGTTTTGAATCCCCTTTTTGCTCTTATTTTACTGTTTATATTCATTATGGGTTTGTTATTCACTGCATTGATCCACACCTTTGGAAAAAGCCTGTCTCCGCCTTCCAGAGTTGGATTTTCACAGTGGTTTTGACAATTTTCTGTAACTGCAATAAAAACCCAGATTCTAGGTAACAACACAATTCTTCCACGCAAAGAAGAAATTCTGTCCTTAATGCTTCTGTCCTTCTTTACAGGAATACACACATATACAACTGACAAATAGCAGCATTTTTGCAAACCAATTCCTACTTGGAAGCAGCTAATTTAACAAAAACACTCTCATTCTGGCCAGCTTACTTTTGTTATTTTTCTTTTCCTTTGTTAAGAAAGTATGGTTACTATATGATGCATTCAATTCTTTAAGCCAAAAAGAAATCTTATCACAAAACTAAGTTTCTCTCTGATACTAGTTTAAAAATACAATAGAAGAGGACATGGTAGTAAGAAAAATATATTTTTTTATTTTATTTTATTTTTTTGGAGGGGGGGGGTGGGTAAGATGCCTCTCTGGGATGATTAAGCAGCTATAGTTCTTGATCTTTTTTCCATACTAACTGCATTTAAGGCAACATAAAGTAAGCCCAAAAGCAAAGCGCTTGGTTTGCTCCAAAGCCTCCGTCAGGAGCACAGCTCTGCACCATACATGTGTATTTAAACTCCAGCAGCTCAGCTGATTCCAGGGGGGCTCATTGAGGTGATTTTCCTAGGATGTGGCTGGAACACAGGTTATTTTTCAAGAGCAGCTCGTACTGGGGAGATCAGGGATTTTAGAGCAAACACGTGGGCTTATTACACCCCAGCCAGACACATATGTGGATCTGAACAGTGAGGGCCTCACAGCTGCAATCACACTATTTAATTGTATTAATCAGAGCCAATAAAGCAGTGGGGATTAAAATCTCCTAGACAACTGTTATACACACACAGACATTCTAGTAAAACCTTGCAAAAAGGCTGGAATTTGATCTTAAAGTTTGCAGCACACACGTCTGAGCCAGGACTTCATCCTGCTTCTTTAGATGCCGCATTGGAAAGAAAAGAACACAGAATTGAACAGAAATGCTTTTTGTGGGGTCCCACATAGTCATTACTATGACTAGTAATAGGGAACGTTAAACTCATTATTAATTTATTGCAAAAACCTGGAGCATTAAAAAGAACAGCCTTACTTCTTGCCGTTTTGTTTTTCCTTAAGTGTTGCCATGTACTGGATGTATTCAATTTGCCTAGAAAAAGAGCAAAAAGAGGTCAGCGCAAGGAGGAGATTTAGAAAGAAATTGTCACTTTCTGCTCTAGATGCGACAGTAACAATCAAAAAATAACACGGGCTGGGGGGTTGCTGCTGATGGGGAGGTTTGACACAGAAAGGGCTCCTTGTGCAGGGACCCAGGTTGGGCTCGGGAGCTGCCTCGCTTACGTAACACGTTTACACAGAGCAACAGTAGCATCTAGTGGACACGGGGGTAATTTCCATGCTTGGATCCCGCAGCTAGGAACGGATTTGGGGCAAATCCAAGGCCATGTCCTTTCCCCACCTCCGTTTCTCTATGTGCAAACCTCTACTCAAACCTCACTCTCTCTTTGCAGATCTGAGTGGGGTGCTCGGTCACTCCGGTGGCAAGTTTTATTCTTTTTTTAAAAGATTGCTTGTTTTTTAAATCCAGAGGTATATTTTATCCCAACGGGCAATTTTACCCACATCGAGCCAGGCCACAGAAGACAAAGTGGGCGCTTTTGAAGAGGAAGAACAGCCTGTTTCCTGAAAACGATCAGATTCATCTAAATCTGCTATCTTGTCTGTACACCACTGTGCTCAAAGAGACGCCATACAAGGAGCCTGCACTCACCTTCTTCATTCTTTGCCTTTCTCTTCACCCCAGCACCTCCTAAGACCACCACTTTTTGACCCATGGCTCACTTGGCAGAACCAGCAACCACTGGCGGTTCCCTGCGTCCCATGCTGGCTCCGTGCCCCTCTCCTCCTGCCCAGGTCCCCTTCTGCCCTGTCCCATCCCGTCCCGTCGCACACGCTAGCCCTCCTGCCTGGGCTGCATGTGGCCGTTACAGACCGGCTGGAACCGGCTGCACATGGCCGTTACTGACTGGTTGGGACTGCCTGGGACCAGCTGCGACCGGCTGGGACCGGTTAGAACTGGCTGTGGCAGCCGTTACAGACCAGCTCGGACCGGTTGGGACTGCTGAGAACCGGCTGCGCGCAGCTGTTACAGACCAGCTGCGATCGGCTGGAACCGGTTATAACCAGCTGCAGCCAGCACGGGGCATGGCCAGCCCTGCACCAGGCTGCTCTCGAGACACAGAAATGGGTCAGATTCCCTCGGTTCTGGGTGCCACGAGCGTTGAAAAGCCCCTTCCAGCTCTGTTGCGCAGCAGCAGTTCCTCCCTCCTTCCCTTTGCAACGCACCCGAGGGCCAGTGACACTCCTGAAGGCTGCTGGCTTCTGGCTTAACAGCACCACAACCATCTCCCTTGCTTCTAGGTGGTGAACTCTTCAGGTCTCCTTACTTTCAGCTTTTCTCTCTGCTGAGGACACATTATCACTATTTCCAGGTAATTCACCCCATTTTTGATTACCAAACAGAGCTTACAACGTATCAATAGACATATTTCCACTATCAATAGACATATTTCCACTGAAGTACCACACCATTAGGTGTCTTCCCCTTCTTCTGTTACTGTCCCTGGAAACACATTAAACCGAGCTCTGAATAAGTGATGATTATTATTATTTTTAATTTCCCAGAGGCAACAAGAACCTCATTAAGCCCGCCACAAAGATTTCCCTGCTGGGAAGAGCCTGGAAACGGCACTCGGAAATAGCAATCCACTCCGGCAGCGAGCGGGACCCTCGGGACGGGCCCGCTGTCACTTGGATATAACCACTTGTTTATGGCAGGGCCCCTCGTGGGCTGCACGGGGACCAGGCAGGAGGCCAGAGTCAGTGCTAAGGTCACAGGCAAGGTCCGTATGGATGCTCCACATGCAAGTTGCAAATAAATATATCCCTGTGGGGTGTTTCTCTGCTGCTCTGTGCACTGGGAAGGCTCCATCTCACATTGCAGGCAGCTTTTGGGGTTTCATGGAAACCTGTGTCTGACTAATAACACAGCCCTGAAAGCAAAGCTCTGGAAAAGTCCATTTGAGGCTCATCTCAACATTCAGGGCTCCTCAGCACAAATGCGTTAGGGCCCCGAGGGATAACAAGGCATCACGTTTTACCCCTTTAGCCTTGAAGACAGCTGTGGTACCTGGAAAGAGGCTAGATTCTCCCTCACTGCGAGACCAACTTAGAGGCGCCAATGACTCTGCAAATGAGGATCCATCCAGCGCGGGCTGACGGGACCCCAAAGTGTCAGATTAGGGTCATTCCCAACCTTCCTTCCGTCCCTTCCTGCTCACAGAGAAACGTAATTTTGAACTCAATGGTAGGAGGCAACGTTATTGATGGAAGGAAAGCTTCTTAAAAATAACTCCCATTTTCCTATCTTCCATTTATTACTTATGTTTATTACAGTAATATCTAAACTTCAAAACACTTTAAGATTAGAAAGGAAAATCTGTGTAATTTTCAGACCATTTCAGAGACACTACTTTCAGGAAACATACTTTCCTTGCACCTAGTGCATTTTGAGCACGAGGCTCTCGTGGGGAGGGAGGCTCCAAGCCCAGCACAGCGATCCCTGGGGTTCTGCTCGGGCCACGGCTGCTATTGCTGTCCTGGTTGATTCAGGCACTAATAAATGAATGACCTGCCAGGAGGACACACGGACTGCTTTGCTTTCTAATGGGGGTATGGAGAGCTGTAGACATCTGCACTATCAAAAAGTGTCCTGAAGAGCCCTCAAAGCGCTGCGCTCACCACAAAACAAGCCAGGGGAAAGCACCTGTCTATGGAGCTTTCCCCAGGGACCTTCCCCAGGTGGCCACTGCTCCTCAATGCCACCAACACAACAAAATCAGGTTGTCTAGACAGCCCAGCGAGCAAAACGCCACCATTTTCTGTCCCAAGAGGATTTCTTCCTTTAGTATCATTTTAATCCCGCTTATTCCGGGGTGCAGCTTAATCCTGTTGCTTTTAGCTTTGCTTTCACCAGTGGGGCTCTCCAGCTGACCCTTTAAGTAGCCACCCGCTTCCTCGTGGCCTTTTAAGCCTCCTATCCCTTCTTTTAATGACTTTTTAATGACTCATTAAAGCAGCTAATGGGAAGGACTGTACTCTGCTTCCCCAGCCCCTCACACAGCGCTGTGGACTCGGGTGTTATTAGCTGGTTGCCTCTCTCCTGGCCATCAATATCCCCCTCAGCTAGCGCCACGCTGCAAATAAAGACGAAAATAAAAACGCCCAGCTCCCATCCGTTAGGAAACGCAGAGGCTGGCACCTCTGGTTACTGGAATTTACAGACTGCTTTGCAGTTTTATTGATTTTTTTCTCCCTTAATGGCCAAATCAGTTAATCCTGGATGGCATCATAAAGCTCCCAAACAAAGGCAGCCCGTAAGACAAGGGGGGCAGCCTGAATCCCCATCCCAACCCTGCTCCCAGGTCGCTGTGTGCCGGACCAGCACATTCCGGTACCCCACCGCCCTGCTCCGAAGGGACCCCCGTGTTGGAGCAGGGGCTGTGGGCGAGATTCCCAACTCCGTTTCCTTTAGCGCTGCTCTCCCGGTCCCTGCGCAGCGCCCAAGAGGTGGCGCCCGGACCCCAGCAGATGCCGGCGCGGCCAAGCGCGGTGCGAGGGTCAAACAAGGAGTCTGCCCCTGTCCCACCTCACTGCGATGGGTTATTGCAGGCACCTCCTTCCACTGGCCTCTGCTTCAGCTCTGTGCAGCCCCTTGCACTAAATGCACTAGTAAAAAGCACGGGCGGCTCTGTCCATTTTGCATTCTGTTTCGCCTTCGTTATGCTGAAATTTCCCACCTTTTAATTTAAAGTCAATAGCCATATTAATATTTCGAGCATAAGCTACTAGAAATTCAAAGCTACCTGGACTCTGGCACAGGCCAAGCATGGGCTCGACTCTTGAATAAAAGGGAGGAGGGAAAAGAAAGATCAAGGTACAGGCAACTCGTCATCATTCGCAGCTTCAGTCCACTTTAAACCCGAGAGGAATGGGAGAAAAACAAATCATTTAGTGTAGAAAGGCAATTAATAAATGTAAGCAAATAAATATGAGTCTTTCTTCTCTACTTGGCCCTTCAGGAAGACACAAGATGATGATGAGCAATATGTCAAAACAGAAAAAAGGGGCTTTTTTTTCCTGTTAAGATTTGCCCATGAAACTCACTGCCAAGAGCTTTCACCGACATAATAAAGATGCTCCCCAAAGTTAGATATTTCTATGAATAAAAGAAAATTGCAGCATTTTCAGAGACGTACAAGCCTGGGTTCCTTTGAGGTAGCACACTGCTAACACCTCTTGCTATCTGAAAGGTTAGGGCAGATGTGGGGCTCATTAAAGCTTTTCAAGACATTGAAACACTCATTATTAGCTAAAGGTAGAGGAGGCAGCACAAGAGCAGCAGCTACTCTGATCCACTGTAGCACTGGGTATCTCCTGTAAATCAGTGATAGTTGGTGCCTTTCACAGCTCGGGTCTCAGCTGAAGGACAAACACGAAGCTCAACTCTTAATTAAGAACAAGACAAACATCTTCCAAATTCACCTCATGGTTCTGTCAGGGGAAAGGAACTGCAGCTGGAGCGATCCTTCAATAACTTCATTAAATTGTATTCTTCCAGATTCAGAACAGACTTCCTGAGAGCTGTCTCGAAAAAAAAGGAAAGAAAAGAAAGCAGAAGGGTAGGCTGCATATATTTCAACCCTCATTTTGCCAAAACTGCTCAGAATTTATGCTGCACAGCGTGTTTTCACTCTGCACTAACCCCGACGGGCCCTCGCTCATCCTTAGCAGTGGGGAGGACGACATCTCCGGAGGTTTCACGCTATCTACACCTGCTTTAAAGCCACGCACCATCTGGGGGCTTTTGGGTGTTTTAATTAAATTGTTTTCACGCCATCCTACCCAGGCAAGGGAAACAATGAACTCAAACGTGCTCTTTATGCACTGAACTCCTACACAATCTATAGGCTGCTGCTTTCCACGTAGCAGCTGATGTTTCTGCTCTGCCTGTGTGTGGTGCCCAACTCTTATTATTGCACCCCAAATACCAGCAGGACAACAAACTCCAGAGACTGCGCCGCAACCAGTAGGTCTTCACGGGTCCAGGGGCAAAGCGGACACCGACCTGAGGCGCTAGTTTCCCAGCAAGGTGCTGATTCAACCTGGAAATCTGAAATTATTCACCCCACAAAGCTTAGCTGTGCAGTTGAATGGCTTAGCTCAAATAAAGTGTCTCCATGCATGTACTAATCTGGTGAACGCTTACCGTACCCTTCCATTCCTGGTGGCCCACACTTGGTATGACTCACGCCTAAGACACCCCACGCTGTCTCTATAACTTCCTTATCTCCTCACTCTTAAGCACCCGTGGAAATCTCTGCTGCTTTCCCTGCCTTCTTTGGGTTCCTCCCAAGCACAAAGCGCTTCAGGAGGTCAGATCCCCTCTTCTCGATGGGGTTTGAGCACAGAGAATTCCCCTTTCAGCCTACCCAGTGTGTGCTATTTGCTCACTCCATTTCCCACGAGTGCCACGCAGGGCACAGATAAGCAGATTTCTTTAAAGCACTTCAGAAGAATGACATTTGAATTGAAACACATGTGCCAGGATAAGAAGTCTTTATAGCTGCTGAATGATGTATTTTTTCTCTGCTATTACCCGCTTTATCTTTCCTACAAGTGTGATTTGTTTGGTAATAACCAGGTGAGCTGAACTCAGGACTTCTACTAGACTTGTATTAGACTTTAAAAAAGAAACAAAAACATTTTACTAGTCTAAAAAATCACAGATGAAAATATTCATTATTAATTGGAAACAGCAGATGAGCCACGGTCAACATTTCTCACCCTTATAAAATTCATAGCTTGTCCTAAAACTTTGGAAACAACTCTGATTTGGAAAAAAATCTTCCTCTGGGCTGATTTGGTGGATTCAAACAAAAATTCACCAGCTGTTAACTGGAGTGAGATCATTTTTGGGTAAGACGCCAGATCAGCGCACGACTGCCCTATGCTGAAACCCAGGCGGCTTCGAGGCACCGTTTGGCGCCGTGTTGCGACTCCCCATCAGGAAGAGAAAGGAGAGCCGCCCACAAGGCACCCTGTGAAACGAGCTCTGTTTGCACAGGTAAACATTAACGAAGAAGGAACTAGACGTTTGCTTAGTTCTGGGTAGGAGCCTTAAAACAATGCCCTGCACGCCTGGAATGAGAAGGAAACAGCGGCCAACGAGAGTGCCGCTCACTGCAGCGCCAGGAAGCAGCTCCAGGAGACTCAAGTCCAAGGAGACCAAGGCCAGGAGACCCAGGAAGCAGCTCCAGGAGAGCTTGGATAGAGAAGGTCTCTGTGTGGCCTCCAGGAAGGGCCACGTAGAGGCTGAAGCCCATAGCCACGCGTGTCCGCCCGCAGCCGAGCGCCGCGGGAACGAGCAGTCCCTGCGCGAACAGCGGGCAACGACCTACAGACTGGGAGCACCCATAGAGGCTCTCTGAGAGTAGAAAAGCATTTGAAACCGAAAGACAAAGTGCAGAATAGCGGGTACTCCCTAAAGACTGAAGACCCCACCAGTATCACCTTCCGGGTCAAGAAGCCACTACTTTTTCCCTGAAATCCCAGTTTCTACAGCTCTGCCAGCCTCCGAGGAGCTCCAGCTCTCTAGCTCTTTCCTCCATTCCCACATCCCATGTCTCCATTTGAAACCTCCGGGAAATTCTGCATCCATGATGTATTTAATCAGGATCTTTCAACTGCTGTTTATGAAATACAAAATAGCCAGAGATGACAGGAAAATGTGGCACATCAAAATTAGCAATTCAAGCTGAAACCTTCCTAAATGTGCAGCTGGGATGGATCCGAGCAGTCCCACTGCTGCCAACAGAGCTCTGCTCCTTCCTCCCAGTCTGTGTTCATGAGAGCTGCAGATCTGGCTTTCAGTCTTTGCAGAAGAACAATAACAAACAAAAATAAATTTAAAAATCACAACAGTCCTTCCATTTAACAAGGAATTTCTCAGGGTTGCTAAAGATAATTCAGCGCTGGGGGAATTTACCCACGCCTCGAGGCTTTTAATCTTGTTCAAACCCCGATTAATTTGCTGCACAGTCGTCCGCCTTGGCCGAACTTCACCCCGAGCCGAGCCCGCATCGTCCCAAGTGTAACGTGACAGTGGGTAGGAGTTTGTTAGCTGCGAGTCACCCGTGGGACCCACGTGCCCTCCAGGAGGCCGCACGCAGGCGCAGACACGTGGCTGCCCCACGGGCATCCCCGATAACCGTGGCCCCTGCGGACACCGGCTCGCTGCCATTCATCCCAGATAAGGGCCAGGCCGGGCAGCTCCTGCTTTATCACCGGCCTTGAACCAGCTGAAATGGGAGCCCAAGGCAGAGGCTTCTCCCCTTTTTGTTTTTACAAGGGGCCGGCGGGCAGGTTTTTTCTGGCGTTATGCGAGGCAGTGAAGGAGGCAGGTGAGCAGGACACCAGCCTGGGGAATAACCCGCTCCACCGGGCTGGACGGAGCCCGTCTGCAAGCGGGAGGGAAGCCAGGCACCCTCTGAGGCCCAGCACGTCAGGCCACCGCAGACTCCTCTGCACGCTTCCCTTGAACACAGGAACTATGTTCCCTAAAAAAAACCCACCATTTGATACTGTGTTGATGAAGGATAATCTCTGAATGCACAAGTACGGGCAGGCTGCTTTTTACTGTGACACCGTTGAAAAGAATAAAGCACTTTGGGATTACTGGGAAAAATCTGGTGACAGGCTGGCCCGTGCACCCTGCCACAAAGGACGACAGGGCCTTTGGTCCAGCCCAAGACCCTGGCCCAGGGCTTGGCAGCAGGCACGTGGGCGCCCGCCTGCTCTTCCCGGGCACCAAGAAGCAGTTTTCCCCCACAACCATTTATTTACTCACCTGGGATAAGGCTGTTCACTTAGGCATTACCTGTGGACTTGTAAGTCACAGTTTGTCATTTCACAAGAGCTTTCCGAGGTGTCCTGGCCCTAGGAACCAGGAAATTATTAGCAGAGGACTTTTCCACTGCGATGCTTTGCCATCAGAAAATGATGATTCAGTTACATCCATTAAGTCAACACATTTTTGCTAAATGGATCTTACAACATCCTGGGCAATTATAGAAAGGCATTTCAATGAGGCTGATTTTTTTTCAGTCTGACATTTATTACAATTATACAATATAGCCAAAAATTTGGCTTTCCTCTTGCTGTAGAACATAAATGCTGAAAGTTTAGATTATAGTAACATGTTCCCACTTCATCAAAACGAGCTGTTTAAGAGTGGTTCTGCCTCAGTTAGAGGACTCTGACTTCTTATTCCCATCAGAAGGAAACCCAAATTTAAAATATGCAACTCCCTTTGCCTAGCTCTATACACAAGCATCAAGGTACTGTATCATAGTGCAGAGTTTTCCTAATTTTGGCATTTAGAGTCATTATACATCTTTGCAAAATCAGACTTTGCCTCAGCAATACAGATGGGAGGAACTGGAGACCTTAAAGCTTTCCTTCTTTTTCATTCTCTGCTTCAGCCCAGCTGGGCTTGACTGTCCCATGCTGTCTTTCCAAGATGAAGACTCCTGGGTTGAACTAAACAGGAAAAATCTCCTTTGGAAATTTTTTCCAATTTAACTTGATCTCTCCATCTAACACACCATAATGATGACCCTAAAACTCCCAGCAACTCCCAGTTCAGGAAGCCTAGAGACACTTACCCTAAAACTCCCCAAGTGCAACGAAACAAGTTGATGGATAAAAATAAAATAAAATAAAATAAAAAAAAAGCTAACAAATTCTAGGAGTATTTTTCCTGGAATTATTTTCTGTCGATTGGTTCCATCACCATGAGTTGACCTGTCTTCTTCTCCATCCAAATCCTAGCCTGTCTGGGCCACTGGGATAAACCTCCAAAAATCAGCACTCCAAGAAGTACTCTAAAACCCAAGCACGAAATAGAAACATACGGTGTTTCAGGACTATTTCCAGGGTGGGTAGGTTTTGGCAACAGCTGCTCTGAGCCTCACTAGTTTGACAGAAAAGGAACTCAAAGGGACTGTGCTACCAATCAGGCAGTGCAAGGCACGACTGTCTTTAGTACAAAGCACGTGGAATGCCTGAAAATACAGATTTTGTGAAGGAGGGATAACTTTCTAGCTCCATTAGCAAGCAAAACGGATGGGAAGCAAGTTGTTATCTCTCTGGGTTTAGTTAGTCCATCCTCTGTTTCTCTTATTCACCTGGTGGAGGCCTTTTACAAGCCTTTCCAACAGTAGAACTTTGTTCTGCTTCAGGAGCTCCAGCTCCCCGTGAGTTGACTCCGCAGCTCTGGCAGCGACGGCCTTGATGCTTTTTCCTTGGAAAAAAAACCAAACCAAACAAAAAAAATCCTCACATTTATTCACAGTGAAAACAAGTTGCAAAACACTAAGACTGCAGTGAAGCAGAGAAGTGATTTTTGCTACGGCTGCATGTGGAGCATCCCTGCTCCCAGCGGGTCGCCGGCCACGCGCCTGGTCCAGCACACGGCTCAACCTTGGTACTCGGTTCACAGCTCTGGATGAAGCTTCGTGTGACTAAACAGGACAAAAGCCACATCTGGCCCTTTTGCTGGTAATGAGAACAGGCTGGTTATTCACTTGCCTTCATTCAGTTACAGCCATCACTTAATGTCACACCCCCAATCCCTATGGCATGGTCCCATCTATAAAATTAGCTGTATTTCTGAGTTATTGTTTTCCTAAGTTTTTTTTTGCCCATTCCCTAGCAGTTTGTTTTTCCTATTTCTGGAGCAAAAAAGTCTTACCAGGGCACTTTGCAGAGTGCCTTCCACCCTTCTCAGCAGCCTTTTTAGCAAGAAAGCAGAGGAAAGCAGTTGTCTTCTTGCTGAAGAAATCTCGCTGCTGAGGAAGGGAGACTTATCAGGGAAAGGATGGACGGGGCAGAGGGGCAGCGCTAGGATGGTTACCCAGACACAGCAGCAACCTACCCAACCAGAGAGAAGGAAACATCTGAGAAAGACACACAGAGAGTTCCCGGCAGCAAATGACTGTCTCCCTCCTGTCTGTCAGCCCTTTGCCTCGTGCTGCCCCAAGTCTCACGGAGCCCCCGCAGCCGCAGCGCGGGCCACGACTCCGCCGCGCCGCAGGCCACAGCAGGGCTTCCAACAAGGGGCTATTAGCCCAGCAATTCGGCCTGTATCTATTTCTGTTCACAGCTCCCCCGGGGCCGTTAGTGTCATAAACAGTACTTGACTGCAACACAAAAATGTCCCATTGCAAATCCCCTGGATTGCAGAAAGCTGGACCAGAAGGAAGCTGATATTAACTCTACAGCTGCAAAGTATCAGCATTCCTCGTTCCCAACCATCCTGGCAAAATCCTTGCCTCCGTTTCTTTTTAGGTCATTGCATTAATTCCCTTTCATATTTTCCAGAACACACCCTAAACAACATGCCGGCAAAAAGACGTCCTCTAACGTGGCCTTAGCACAACCTAGACGTGAACATGACTCTTGCATTGCAGCACTTGACCTGCCTTGCAAAAGAGCCAAGTTTCCAGTTTCCATCCATCCCAAGCTGCAAGCCCATCCACAAAACCTGCCCAGGAGCCGAGCCTGTCCATGTGAGAAACTAAGGACAAGCATAGTGGGTAACTTCACCTGGGCAGCTCTGTAAGGAGCTTCAGGACCTAAAAAAGAAGGGAGGGAGAGAGGTGCTGGTTTTCCTTGGTGAATCTTGCCTAGACCAAGAAAGAAATCTCTGAGAATTAGGTGGGAACCAAAAGACCAAAACCGCCTCCAGCTGCTCAGGCTCTGTTACCAGTTTTGCCACAGGCTGCAAGCAGAAAGTGCTGGAGAACTGCTCTGATTAAGAGCGAAATACTTGCTAACCAGCAAGCTGGGCCCACATTAAAAAGCTCCGAGACATTTGGACACGCAGCTTGAAGAAAACAAAGTCGTAAAAGCCCAGTTGAGAGCTCTTAAAATTATAAGTGACTGGCTTCCAACCCTCATCAAGTCTGCACAGGGCTTTCTGACTGGATTCTAGGCTTTCCTGGCAGCTACTCGAGCAGGGCTGCGGATTGCTGGCCCGCTGCGCGCCCTGGTCGGCACCAGCACAATGCTGGGCTCAGGCAAGGGCTGTTCCTCTTCCTTCCACCCATGGATCTGGGGCTATTAATAAACGGCTTAACTGAGTGTTTTCTCTGTGCTCCCACCATAAAACAAACCGGCTTTACAAACGCTACCCTAAAAATGGGCTGGATCTGACGAGCTACAAGTGCAGCTCCGTGCTGTCAGCGGGGTGGATGCGCTGCCCTTCTCTGCGTGACAGAGCCTCGTGTTTTTGTTGTCACGGGGAATTTCGTGCTGTGAATGGTGACTATCTTCCCTTTTACCTAGCGTGAGAAGAGCCACCGCATGCAACGGGGTGAGTCACCTCGCCGCCCAAATCTAACGTGTGAAGTGAAAACCCAGTAAGAGTGATGGGCGAATTTACAGCTTCAGGAAATGTCTCCATGCTTAGGTTTTTGTGGAGCATCAGAGCAAACATGTGTTAAGTAAACAGGCCCGGTTGCACAACCCGCTTCTCTGTGTCACTAACAGCGCGTCCAGCGGTTCGTACGGAGCGGCCGGGCCGGCGCTTCCCCTCTGCTGTGCGACCCATGCGGGACCCTGGAAGGGAGCTGGCGCTGTGGGGTGCACAGCAGCGCGTGCAGCACCCACAGGTGCCCTGCAAGCAGGAGGAACCCTCCCCTGGAGGTCAATGCACTCACGGGGTTAGCGGGATGTGACTCCGAGGATTTACTTCAGTAGCAGCAGGGAGTGCAGATGCCTCCTCTGGCAGCCGGGACTCTGCCTGCAGCTCCTCCAGAAGGCACAAAACCACCTCTGTGCTGGATGCTGTAGGTTTGTCCCAGCCATGGGACTGGCGCCTGCTCCCAATTTGCTTTGAAGCAGCTGTGCTCGAGCAGGGAGCTCATACAAAACGTAGGCACACGTGCTTTAAGCAGTTGTGACAAAGAAGGTGAGCTCTTCGTTGCTGTTATTCCCTTTTGGCACAATATTTAATACACAGTGTCACTAAAAGTCTTCTGGTCTACAACTAAGTCAAAAAAGGCTTCACAGGATTGGAGAGCTTTTTTGTTCAAGTCTGCAGTGAAATAGTAACTATGAACTTTTCAGTGAGCTTCTTGGGAGTCCCCAAGACGCTGCAAGTGCCATTTCGGAAGGTCAGCTCAGTGAGGCTGCACAGTGGCGGAGGGAGCAGGCACATGCCCAGCGTGCGGTCAGGATGCCAAGCACCACCCCGTCGGGCACAGAAGGTTCTGCTCCTTCTGATACTCTGCCCTTGGACTCCTGCTCAGAGCCGACCCTGAGCCTTGGCTGCCACAGAGGCACGAGATGAAGTGACTCACGGCTCTGCTGTCCTCGCGCTCCGGAGTCCCCGCGGATCAGGAGCTGCTGCTGTCACTCCGCACACGCATCCGGCCTCTGTGTGTGCCGAGTTCCAGGGGACTGCGTCTTCAGGCCTGCAGGAACTTCCCTCTTTCACCTGCTTTCTAAGAAATACAGCATTAGAGAGAGCAAGGAGCCAGCTCCCCAACCCCTTTCCCATTTTGCTCTAGTAGCTCTTGAAGTGTGGCCAAATCAAGAGAAAATGACAGAAAACAAGAAGGAGGTATCCAACCCCCTGCACTGAACTGCTTCCCAAAGTTGCAATTGAACATATAAGCTAAAATAAAAACAACAAATAAATAAATATAAAAGAGGAAGCAGCAACACTTTGAATTTCCTACCTGACAGCTGTCCCATCAGCTTGCACATACAGCATATTCACCTCTCACTTGTTCATAATGAGTGATGGTATCATCAAAAAAAAAAAAAATCAATATAAACTGTCTGAAAGCAACGGATATCGAATACAGTTAATTCTGTTTTTATTGTTTGATAACACTGTGATAATATAAACTGTATAAAGCATAACAAAATACATCCATAAAACAGAGAAGGCAGGTATTGTAAAATATAAAATACAAATATCATGTTAATCAAAAGGAAAAAGAAGTAGTGAATATATTACAATAACAGTACCAGTATCTTCTTGTATACAAACATCTACTGTAAATGTTTAAATTATGCAGCACTAACGTAAGTTACTTCTGTTTTCTCTCTTGATTTTAAACACGCTCTAATTCAAACCGAGATTAAAACCTATGAATCAATATAGGGAATGTTATTAATCACCTCACTTTCCATGTCGATTCAAGGAGGGATGGTGCAATGACTACTAAAAGAAATGCATTCTAACTGCTTTCCTTCCCATGGGCGTACAGGTTTTAGCAACCAGAAATAGCTCAGCAATTGACACTGAAAGGAGCAGCCCCTGCATTAACAATAAACCCTTTGATAAACAGGGAGCTATTGTAAAAACCATTTGCTATAAAATTATCAAGCCAAAATCAGGGGGTTGTCTTTACCCAGGGCCTGGTATTAGCTGCGCCCGCCGCCTCTGCCTTGCCACGATCCTGAGGGCCCTGTCAAAGAGGAGGCCGAGCGCTGAGCGCTACCAGTGGTGACAGAAACCTGCAGACCACAATGGCACTTCAGGCTCTTGCAAGGAAGCCCTCATGGTTTGTGCCTGTGCAAATACTCCTCGCCCCAGAGGCAAACGCCTCTGCATCAACTCTCTGAGTTACTCGGCCATTGCCCTGTTACCCGCCAAGCAACGTCAACAGAAGCAGCAAACAAACTCCCAAGCGCCAGGACTGGACTGAGAAGCAACTCCTTGTATTTGTAAAATGAAAGAAAGAAAAAGAAAAGAAAAAAGAAACAAGCTCTACACATTTCCAACTTTCAAGTTTTCTTGCACCTGGTCCCTGTCAGTTCAGGGGCACCATCAGCAACTTTGCTTTTTTCTTCTTTTTTTCCCCCATTACACCCTTGGCACTTCTGTTACTTCCAAACAGCCTGGGAAGGTAAAACCACAATTACCTACCTGGAAGATTTTCAGCACTTGTTCAGATAGTATTAAAATAATCTGTCTCTGCACCATCTTTCAAACATCTAAGTAGCAAAAATATATTTTAAATATAACCCTTAGCACATGAACTACTTCACATTCTCACCTAGGAGCACTTAGGTCTCCCTAGGAAACATTGCCACTGTCCCTTTGCAGAAATGTACTGGTTGTCAACACGATCAAACACTAAATGATTCTTAACTTATTTGGAAGCAGTTTGGTCAGACACTAGCAATTATTTGACATACAGGTACTACGAGCTCAAAAACTCAAGCAATGTAATTTGGTGAGGGGGAAAAATGTAAGAGGTCAATTTATTTTTTTTTAGTGAGTGAATACATATATTATTAAAAAGTAGTAAAGCAGACTTGAATTTTGGCGGAGGTATTTGAGATGCAGAGATTCAAAAGCAGATCCCTGTTGGCATCATGCACCAAAGCCACCTACTCATAATGCTATCAAAAATGCATAAACCTCATTTCTTTACACATTTCTTATCAAAAAATGTGTGCATGTGTGTGTATGCATGTTTTCAAGAGGCACTGAAGAGACACTATGAAAAGCAAAATTTGAAACACGCTTGATTACGGTGTTTTGGCAAAGCCAGTACAGCCAGTGGCTATTAGTGATCAAAATCCCTTCCAGTACAAGGAATCAACCATAACAGTGCAGGTGAGCAGCTACGTAACGGCACGTATTGGGAACAGGCTGCTACTGCCCAGTAGCAGTTGTCAATTATTGACTCTTCAACCAAAGTCCAAGCATGATTTTTCATTTGTACAAAGTGCAGTGAGCTCCAGACTCAAGTCCAGCTATACATCTATATGGTCTCTATTATTTAAGTTTTATTCTATTGTGTTTCAGTTCTCATCACACATTTAAAGACTCATCCAATTTATATCAATGACAAATACGAAAATTGCCCCACAGGGAGAAATCAGTAATAGATTTTGTAAAAACAAACTAAAATACAACCCTCCCTGCCCACCACTATAACCCTAATGGCTCTACAGCCAAGACAAGCTAATTACAAACTTTTTGAAGAGGAATGATCCACACACTGAAATGTTTTCAATCTTTAGGTTAAAAGTAGGTAGTATAAAGTAATATTGAAACTTGCAAATGCACAAGAAACATTTTTCTTGAGTTTTGCACAGCCCTTTTCAAAAGGGGCAATGCTCTTTGTAATGTCTTTTCATCTCCAGTTATAAAGATACAGCCAGGCTCTTCGAGGAGCAGGACGTGCAGCACATCCTCTACGTGTGGTTGTTGTTATTGAGGTGGCTTTTATTAAAGAACCTCCTTGCTTCAACATTGCTGAGAGACACCGAGCAGCGAGATGGATTCTCCTTCCTATATTCAATGCTTTCCATCATAGCTTCCTTGATCACCTGGAAAACAGTTGAGCATCGTGTCATGCAGAGCAAGGACCAACATTTTTATGATTTATGATTTTTTATGTTATGAGTTCTTAGTTGACAGCAAAGATCCCCCCAGATCTGAACAGCTGTGGGTGCTGATTTCCTCGGTGCTTCACCAAGACCAACAAGAGTGCTCAGCTCTATATGCAGAAAGCACTTACCAGGTTGAAACAAATCAACAAGGAATACACTAAAGCAGCTCCTGCACCTTTGCCATCACCTACTTCTCGCCTTTAACCACCCAGACATTTAAGACCCCTTCCATGCTGGCATACGTACGTCAATGTTATTGAGGGTGTTGAACTCCATCAGGTCATGGAGCCTCTTGAAAGCCTCATTGGGGTACTGGAAGTTGAAGGTAGAGAAGGGTGAATCGGGATCATCAAAAATATCAAAGTCTGCAAAATCCTTCTCCTCCTGTGTTTCTCTTGGGACACCTGCATACAGAACAAACGCAAAATGTATTCTTTACTTTGACAAAGAAAATCGAAATTTTAGGACTGAGGATCGTCTCACTTTTAATGGACCTTTCAAAATTCACAATCTCTATGGCCAGGCTTGAGAGAGATGTCAGGAACAAAAACACTTCCAGCATATAGTGACTGATACACTGATACATGGCTTCAAAGGAGCAACGAGATTTAGCATCAGAAAGGGCTGGCTCACCTGGAGCCTTGTACTTCCGGAAGTTGATGTTTGCCAGAACAAAATGGATTATAGTCGGGCAGTCCTTCTCTGAAGAGGTATCCTTTGGCTTGAAGACATAGCACTCCTTCAAGCCCTCTCGGTCAAACACATTCGGATCTATTTTAGGGAAAGGGAGCTTGTTCATTTTGGCCCATTTTTCCGCAAGCAAAATTTCCTGGAAAGACAATAAAGTTTGAGATGATTAAAAGCAGCTAGTGTGAAGTGGGATTTCACCTGGACAGTAACAGAACAAAGAAATTATCACTAACAGGAGCAATTTTACTAAGTCACTCTTTTTTAGTCACAAAAGTCAATGTTTGCATACAAGGTGGCAAAACATCATTTTCTTTTCTTTTTTTTTAATTTTTTTATTTTATTTTATTTTATTTTCTCCTTTAAATGGTAGATTTTCCATTATGGATCCCTCACAGCACATGTATGCTTTGCAACTTCCAGGAGTTAGGGAACTTTATGGATGGGAGCCCCCCTTAAAGTCTGCTACATCCCACTGGCAGCTTAAAACCAAAACTTTTGAATATTTTTTAAGAACTCTGAGTTTAGTTCAGTGATAGCAGAGCATACTCAGAAGCACATTTTATACCCTGAGACTCTATGAAGGGAAGAGGCTTTGAAAAGCCCTGGGACGGCATCGAAGCATAACTTGATCCTATGGGTTATGCCCACACACATCCAGCAGGACTGTGCAGGGCTCTGTAACTGTCACACACTGTATTTATGACAGCTGGGGCTTTGCAGGTAGAAATGGGCACCTAATTGAGCCTGCCCAATCTTCTCCACCTGGGATGATTCACAGGAAGGAAAGAGTTGGGCTGTCACGTAAATCTTGGGGTGAATTTACAGAGCTGACAGCTGGGAGAAAACCCACTCTTGCGAGCGGAGGAGCAGCGCTATGGAAACGGAGGCGCGTTGATAAACACGGCCGGCCGGCGTCACGCTCGCTCGCTCGCTCGGAGCCACCTCTCGGCACGGCGCGGAGCGGAGCGGGAGCGAGCCCCGGCCTGGGAAGCGGCCGCCCCTGCACCCACTCTCGTGACAAGTCGGTGGCTGCTGCAGGGGTTTGTAAACATTGACTCAAAGGCGCAGGAGAGGGAGCAGGGCGGGAAGGGCAGCGCCCACTGCGGAGGGAAACACGACCCTCCTTTGGGCAACTGGTTTGGAAATGCAAGAGATTAAGAGATAGGGGTGTAAAGTGATAGAGCAAGCGAGCAGCCATTGCCTTCTGCTGGCCCATCTGCTGCTGTGACCCTCCGTGCTGTGGGCACAAGTCGCTTGGAGCCCTGCAGTAGCCCCAGGCCGGGTCTTGGACTGGGTTCTCAGTCCTGACAGAAGTGGGACGGGACTGGTAAATGGCCAGAAACCTGTAGGGATAAGGAGGCTGTAGGCCTGGGCCAGAAAGGGGAGAACTTAAGGATTTAAGGACTCCTAACTCATCCCTCTTACACAGGGCCCCAAATAACCGCAGCGATTCCAGGAGTTACTCCCTTGCATTTGCTCAGGTCTGTTCCCCTCTGCATTGGGCACCTGGCTCAGAGCTCATTTCACTTCACCGCCTCTTACGCTGCTTTGGATGGTTGCCCCTCTGCAGCAAAAGGAAGGACAAACTGGCCTTTGGTTTCTCTACCTGAACTTTGACAGCAAAGCCACAGAGGTGGCCAGCTGTTTTCTTCCTCCATCTGCTTCTTCAAAACTCGCTTGACTGTCCCATAAACGCTGCCTCTGAGCACCCCGCATCGTGGCCCTGTGTCAGCTCCCGTACCCCTGCCACGTGGGTGCTCCAACCCCTCTCGGAGCAGTCGGAGCTGTGTGGGTGCATGCCCCGGACAGGTTGTACAGCTCGGCAGCCGCGCCGTCCACACCCAGCACACGACACATCCCCACCAGATCAGCTGCTTTTTGGTGTATTGACTTTCTTCTGGCCTGGATGGACTCAGGAATCCTACCCAAACCAGTCCTGGGCTTGCCCTGGTGAGATGTGACTGAACAGTTAAGTATCACTTCCGAAACATTATATATTTGGCAGCTTCGCTTCGAAAATTTTATATATTTAGCAACTCTGGGCACGTTTCTAGTAGCTGACAGGAAGTCATGCATTTACATCATGCAGCTGTACGAGCTGGAGCACCCGACCTGCTGGTTCACATCCGAGGTCTCACACCCCTGCTCACTACTAACGCTCACGGAATTTGTAGAATTCTTCTCGTGTCAACTACGCATCAACCCTTTCCCATCGTTACAAAACTACGAAACTGGGATTTGAGCCTTTTTCCCTCTGTCATGAAGCAGGGATTACACAGGGAAGGAAAGCTGGCACACACTCCTACCATCTTGCTGAGCCAAAGCTGCAAACATCCAGCTACTACATGTGCTCACATGCAAATGGCCTGATTTTCATCCATGCTAAAGTCTGCTCCTAACTATCCCTGATGGAAAGGAGCTGAAAATCCTTGGAAATACAGCGTTGTGCAGAAGAGGGCTGTGCCACACTGGTCATAGTACGTGCAGGCTATCCCCTGCTGTAGTTGGTACCTGCCATCCCACCTTTCCAGCCGGGCAAATCTCCAGGGATAAGTTTTGATCAGAATGTCTAATAACTTTTGAAAGACACCATTTAATCCATTTCACAGACTTCCTTTACCTACCTTCCTCCTCCTCTTCATCATCGCTGTTGTCATTTCTTCTAGATAGCCTATTAATACCTAAGGCAAATGGCTAGTTTTTTTGCTCACTAGTTTAATGCAAGTTGATTGAAATCTTATTAATATACTAACAGGGTGAGGATTCATGCTTGGTGCCAAACATGCCCTTGATGCTCAATGCATAACAACACGTGTAGTAACTCATTCATTAGCCATGGAAATACCTCCTCCTCGGAGCAGGGTGAATTGTTACTTTTCTGATTATAAAAGAAAGCACTGATTTTTGGTGGACAGTTTGTAAAAGAGATTGATCTGGAGTCTCAGATTTTCCACTGACCTCAGTGACAGCTAAAATAAGTCCCCAGTGGGTAAACTTTATATTTGATATTAAGAATATCAGGAAACAATAACAGCAAGGAATGCAAAAAATACCTGAAACGTGGCAGAATACTTATACAAAAGCCCAAGCAAGTACTCATGAAACTGCTATAATAAAAAAGTCTCTTAAGAGGAATACAATCTTGTCACCTGTAATCATTTCTTCATTGAAATATTTATCAATCCTTCATGCACTGAAACCTTCTACATTCATGTTAGCCTTTCAATAAGCCCTCTGGTTACTGAAAATCCTCAGTCTTAATTTCAGAGAAGAATTCATTTACACACGCGCTGGGAATTAAACTCCGATAACTTCAGAATTGCAAAAAGAACCTGGGAAACTTCTTAAAATTTTAAATGCATTTTCATTATCGTGCTGTATTATGAGATGCAATCACAGTAGGCAATGTACATCAGCATGTGACCACTGGAGATCTCAAAAAATAAACAAGGAGAAAGATTTTACAGCTTTTACATCAAAAAAGGAAAAAAAAGAACTAGATGGAATTGGAGTAGCAACCTAATGCATTCCCTTACGCATAACGGGCTTTGGGAAACAAGTAAGATTATTTTTCTTCTATATTTCATCTTACTGTTTCTTTCCTTTAATGCATTTTATAAAGCAACAGTAAATGACTCAATTGTTTAATATCGTCATAAAATCAAATTCTGCAATTCATTGTTGAAGGCAAAATTTCCATAAAAAACAATACAGATATTACTTCAAACCGTGGCTTACTGAGACCCAAATTATATTTGCCTTCTTTGTGTCAGTTGTCTCATGTGAGTCATGTAAACAGGAACTGAGGCAGGGTGGAATATTCTGCCTTGACGTGGAAACAAGTTGCTCCAAAGCTGTAGACACAATAGTATTGCAGATACCCTTTAGAAACCATTAAAAATTTTGCAGCTGATCTCCCTGGAAGATTAACATCTTGTATTTATAAACACGAACAGAAGGGGTGGTCTATGCTACTTACTTTGAAAGGAGGACTGGAATCACTTGGCCTTGCCGAGAAATCAAAGGAGATGATAAGATCAACCCCTCTCTGAGGTCTTAAGATCAGTGGGTAGGGCAGGTTAAATGTAAGTCCACTGTCCACTATGTGAATCTTCTTGCTCTTCACATCCAGGGGCTCATATATCCTCTCAAATTCATCTGGATCTGCACAGAACAGATAAAAACAACATATAAAACACGCCAGTGAAGAACTGCTGTTTTGACGGGCCCAATCTTTCAAGTATTTTCCAAGATTTGGCAGATGCAAAGTGGACAGAGCTCCAGCTAAGCACTCTGCAAGCTCTTGTGTAATCCAAACTCTAGGCTCAGTGAATGGAGAATAAAAAAGCCAGGCCCAGGAGGCACCAAGTGCAAAGGAGTGTGTCTATGTTGGGGAAGTGAAGGAAGGAAGAGGAGGGGGTGCTTTCTGTAGGTCAATGGGAGTCAGGATGGGGAACACACGCCACAGGAGCAAGAAATGAGAGCACCAACTCGCTGGCTGTGAGGAGGTTCCCTCGCCAAGTCCTGTCCTTCCCTCCTCTTCTCCAGGTAGGGACAAGTTGCCTTCAAGCCTTGATGTGGTCCTGGCCAAGTAACCATGTGTACTGTAGATAGGACCAACGAGACAAACCACATGCTTTCCAATCTCTTCCATGTCTCACAACCTCCTTATTCCTTACAGTTTAAACAGACAGCAACCCAGATTTGAAATTTAAGAATCAGACATAATTCAATTTATGCTACTTAGCTCTCACTACTGTCACAATATAGCACAAAATAGTTCCCTATCTCTATCACCCTACCCGATGGCCAGAGATGATGTTTTCCCTCCGACTCCTGCACTGATCCCAGTGTCGTTTGGGAAAGAAGGAGCAATTCTCATTTATCCAACTCTTTGCTCACTGCTCAATGATCCTTGCAGTAATATAACTTTTCTCTGACAATCTCTTCTTGCTCTGCCTCTTACAGATGTTTCCAGGGTGTGTTTCTGGGTTTCGGTAAGAGCCCATGTTGCTAGCTGCAGAGGGCAGTGCAATCTAAGGAATGCTGAACACAAAAGCATATGGGATTGCCCATGTTATTTAATTTCCCTATTGGCACAAGGTCAGCTGAAGTAAAGATACCTTAATGCAAAGAAAATGTATCCAGATTAACAGAAGCTCAAGTTCCCCAGAGCAGCTTTCCTCCTGCCTTTCAGGGTATGCAAGGAAGGCGTGCTAACAAACGAGGCACCACTTCCTTAATTTTTACCCCCATTTCTAAGAGAAAACACTTTTCAATCACCATTAAGAGCTAAACCTTGTTACCTATTGTATACCTATTTTATAAACAGATGTATTCCATAATCAGAAGTTAGAATATATATATATGTATATATGTTAAGCTCTATCAACAGAGTCATAACTCCAAAATTACTGTTAAAAACCACACCAACTACCTTTTTTTTTATTTTTTATTTTTTTTTTAGCTTTTTCTCTGATCATTAACTTCTCTTTCAGCCTGGGAAACGGAAGGGATTTTTGTCCCTTCTTGTTTAAAGTTAGGATTTCAAACCCCACATAACACATTTTTCATTTTCATCTCAAAGGAATTCTTCAAAATTGCCAAAACATTCTTCAGTCTAGTTTTATACTCGCTTGTTTTATAAAACTTCAGCCTGATGCCAAAACAAAGTTATCAGCGATGCTTTAAAAAAGACTTGTACCAGCTAGAATAAGGTTGGTGATTAGCAGGAATATTGCTAATAAAAATATCTTATTAAAATCTTAATAACGCTGTCCAAACTGCATCCAAAAGGCAGGGAGAAATAAGCACTCTTATGCTTACAGCTTCTGTAATTTCATCATCATGAAATAATTTATCATTATAATTTTAACATACTACACCAATAATGTATCACAATATTATCAATACATTTTTCATTAGCATAGAGCACTTTTTAAAAGTGGTGGAAAAGCACTGGAAAGATCCAACCTTGGGTCTTTTGATTGTAACACTTTGCAGAAGTGTATTCCTGATCTCCAGACTGAGGAGAAAAGTTCCTAGCTGCAACTTCTGTGCCGGTCACAGGGTCCCAACTCAAAAAGCAAAGCACAATAATCCCGTTTGCTCATTAATTTTCATGCCATGACTTTTAGGGCAGCCTCAGCCTTTCATCTGATCTGATTTACACTGGGGCAGGAGCAAGAGGCTGGTCTGCAGGCAAAGCAGAGCTCTCCTGTGGGAAGGGCAATAACAAGTATCTTTCCTCTCTGGAACAGGCTCGGATCTACAGTGTATTTCCAAACACTTCTCGTGGCAGCCGACGGCTTCAATGAAAGTAGAAAGGATGAAAAGGGCATTTGTGGCTGACGTGCATCTCCTGTAAGAGACTTTCCATAAATACTGACATGAGAAAGCCAAGGCTATGAGGGGTTTTTTTCCCTATTGTTATTCACTTGGCATCTTCTCAAGCGATTTTGTTGTGTTGTAATGTCAAGGCACAGAAACAACAGCTCGGAATGAGCAATGAAATCATTCAGGGGTGTAAACATTTTAGAGCTTATTTGAGCTCAATTAAGATGGTCCATAAAAACAGGATCCATGAGCAAATTAAACGCAGCTATTTTGAACATAAGCCAGGAGGATCAGGGAGCTAGTACCAAAGAGCTAAGATTCCCAAACCATGAGAGCATGCATAAAAAGGACCAAAAAAAAAAAAAAAAAAAAAAATCACCAACTGTCCAAACGTAGGAGTTCAGCTGCTGTTTTCACTGAGTTCAAGCCCTTGAAGAGCTCATGCTTTTATTGTAAAAATGGTTTTTGCACCTAGTGGAGCTCTCTGCTCCACAGAACCAAGCAAGAGCAATTCCCCTGATTGCCACTGAGAGGTCCAAGAACATCCTCAGCGAGTCTATCTGTGGCCAACTCATGAAATCTGGATCATGGAGCTATTTTCACCAGCCATCAATTCTTCCTGACCAGCATCAGCCGCAGAAACCTCCTCCTCAAGCCTGGGGAAAGCTGCTGGTGTCTGCTCCCCCTTCCGTGCAGATTCCGTGCAGAGGCAATTTCAGCTGGTGCTTGGCAGTATCCTCCCCAAAGCCCTTGTAGGACCTGCTGGAGAAGCTACAGCTCTGTGAATTCTTCCAAATTGGCTTTTGGGGAGACAGCGGATGTACACTGGGAATGCTGTACTGGGATCGCATTTTCAACCAACTGCCTCCTCCGACCTGTGTCACTGACAACTATTTCTTCCTAAAGGATTTTACTTCCAAGTCAAGCAGGTGGGATCTCTGCAGATCCTAATCTCCATCCTCAGCAATGACTGAGGCACCGCAGGCTGAGACCAGCGCTCGGTGAATCTCTGGAAGGTCCGAGACAACCACATGTGAAAAGCTCTATATCTCTGTGGACTCACTTCTTCTTTGGGATGTTTTTTATTAATAATACAGTTATTAAAAGCAAGAGAGCTTTGAGGCAATTCAAACCTCTCCTCTCTGTGCTCAAGTTGCTAGGTCAAAAGTGGTAGGAATAAATAGGCAATTCTTAAACACATCCAGTGCCTTGCTAACATACTGTATTTTAAACTTCCACCTGCTCCTCTATGCTCCCAGGCCCTCATGTATCAGCAAAACCCAGCACTAGCATTAAAATGTCAATACCCCAGTCACACTCCTCAATGATCCCATTTTATATTAACTATTGAAACTCCTATTAACTATTGAAACTTCTCATTTCTTTTTAACACCACTCCCAGCCGTAATATTGAGACTGCTCACAGTTGTTAAGATTATGGTCGTTCATTCGAGTTTAGGAGCGTGGACTTCTAACGCTAAAAAAATTGCAGTTATTTATATCAAACTTTTGCCATACATTTTTATCCAGAAAAAAATGCAGATGACAGGCATTCAAACATAATTGCCTCAGAGAAGTAGTTCATGCTGTCAGACCAGCATTAATTCAAATTAAAATCCAGGAAGTTGATAGTTGATTCTAAAGATTATCCGCATATCTTAATTATACAAAAATTCTCATCAAATGTCATTTTTTTCCAACCATAGATCTATGACCCTCTTTCCTGCCTCTTTTATAGCCACTGTAAATATTAAGATTACACAGTTGTAAACACCCCTGAGACGACGAAAATATTTAGGAAGTGGAGCACAGATGGCAATTGCTCTCCAACCACTCAGTGGGATTTGTTGCATTAACAAATACACATCATGGAGTGCTTGCTACTTAAGCATTTAAACGACATCTAGTATTTACTATTGCATAACGACCAACGAGGACACAGAAAATAAGGGCTGAAGTGACAACTACTGTTGCAAGGGCTGCTTGGCAGAGGGGTGCTGCTACGCAAGCGGGTGCAAGAGGTTCCTATTTCGTCAGCTTGAAAGCAGCATCCACAAACACGACGGTTTGTATCAGGGAAACTCTAGGTCGAGGCTTCCTCCAGGCTGCATCTGCACTGTGACATACCTTTTCCATGGTTTTTCCAGAGGCTGACAGAGGTGGTAGATATACTACAGTATGTTTGGAAAAGGAAAGCACTGTAGCAGGAGAAGCTACAGTGTTTCATTTCCAATAGGCAACGTAAGACAGAGAAAGGAATGACACATGCCTGTTGGGGCAGTGCTATATTGATGAGTGCCACTGTAGAAGGTTTCTCCTGCTTTCCTTAGGGCACCTCTTGGACTCATAGCTGGGATGTCATCTAAGTAGCTGAGGAACTGCCAGTTTCTGGTTTACTAATGAATACACAGCACACAGGCCCTCTCTGAACTAACCTGCAACGGCTGCGTCCAGCTCATCTTCCTCCACGGACTCCTGACTGAGGAGATCAGCCAGCGGGGAGAGCGGGTAGCAGCTGTTGAGGTTGAGGCCCAGCATGAAGTTGTGCACCTTCCCAGCGCGCCCTTCCCTCGTGTTGAAGAGGGCACTGTCGCCCACCAGCGCCATCAGCATCCGCTGCACCCAGCTCTCCTGGCTGCTGTTCTGATAGTCGTGGTTTGCCTCGGCGTTTTCGGTGCCTGCAGGGAGAAGCAAAGCAAGCAGCAGTGAGACAGAATCACAGAATCACAGTTTCACAGTGGGTGAAAGCCTTCCTTCAGGAAGCAGTGGATTGAACGAAGCAGCTTTGCTGCAAGAGGAATGGAGATAATGTGTCCTCTGATACCTTCACGGGTCAGCAACACTTCCCACTGGCAAGACAGGAACGTGGATGTGTCCATCCAGGAAAACAGAGTGGGACTGTGCTAGGTCACCTGCTGTAGCTAGTCAGGATAACAAGAGCAACATGGACATGTATTCTTCACAGAGAGGCTCTGGGGATGTGCATGAAGCTAGAGATATTTAATAAAACATTAAATTGTACAGTATCTGCCTAAAGGAGAAATTTAGGCAGCGGATTTTTCAACTGACAATAACCTTTCAGTAAACTTAGCGTCCAATAAACAGCTGGTTTTGGCAAACTAAAAGGTACAAATCACTGCTGAAATGTGCCTCTTTAATCTAGCCTCTTACAGTAATTGTTCTGTATACATATGTATGTATATAAAGCAGCTCCTGAACACAGAGAGAGCAGGAAAGAAAAGCATCAAACACCACAGAGTTCAGTGCATACATATGAAGTAGAAGTGAGCGATATTACCAAGTGCTTCCAAATCACATATTTATATTTAATATTTCTTGGTGGTTATGAATCACTAGGGAATTGGCAAATAAACCTAAAAAGCAGCATCATTCTCTCTCTTATTTTACAAATAAGAAGTGAAGAAGCTACCAGGCTGCTGAACTAGTTACACAATTCACTGATTTTGCAGGATTTTCTTTTACTCCTGTAGGATTAAAAATTATACGGAAGCTGCATTTCCTTCTTTGCTTTAGCTGATAAAAGCAATATTGTTTTTTTCAGATGAAACAATCACTGTCGGCCAAGAAGTATCAAGCACAGGAAATACTAGCATGAGGCAAAGACCCTATTAGGCATTCCAAGAGGTTTAGGTACCTAAGCAAGATTTTCCATATAATCGTGTCTTTCCACAGACAAACATCCCACAAGTGCTTATGCCTGTTCTGAGAAATTGGACTCAGGTATTTTTTAAAAGCTAGGAATTTCCCGTATCAGGTGTCATTTGTACAGGTGCTAGCAGATATCTGTGCATGCTGGAAACACAATTTAAACCAGTCTCAAGTAAATATTTGATCAAGGACCCTTGAAAAATACTGGTGATTTTGCCAGGCTAATAACGACTCATACATGTCTACATAAGTGGCTCATCAAGAGTAATTTCTGCATGTGTATGAAACTGCAGAGCCCTGGGGAGTCCTGTCACACCAATGCCAGGGCTGATTCTGCACCATAACCACGTGAAGTCAGGCTGAAGGCCTTGCTGAGGTCTCCTCTGCAACACTGCTCTATTTTGCTGAGCCACTGGATCCTTTAAAACGTGGGCACTGAATTTTTACCATTGGCATAAATGACAGCAGAGCTAAAACAGATCTTTGGTAAGACTTAGCAATAACCGATAAATATACCACGAGGCAGAAAGCAGAGAAAAGTAAATTTCAAAATAAAACAGGAGAATTTCCTTACCTTTTGGATGCTGTGATTCATCTTCACTGTCTGAGCTGTCATTGCTCACCAGGTGCTTTAGTCTAATATTCTCTGGTGAAAGAAATAAAAAAATGACTTTAATTTGCTCAGGGATTTTAAATGGGAATATAGCTAATAACGTCAAAACAATTGAGGAATAAAATTATCCTAGTCTTCACAGAGGAATAGTGAGCTGAGGAGACTGGAGCTGTTTGTGGACATGCATACTCAGAATATATCAAATCTGCATTTCATTAGGATTATTAAAATCTGCATTTCATTAGAATTATTAATTCCATAATAAGTACAAAATTGGGCTGAAATTGTTCAATACCATCTCCAGCAATTACTTCAATGTCAAAATGAGCACAGCAACAGCAGAGTATTCCATTCTCAGGGAAGGTTTGTAAGGGAAGTGAATTCATGGAAAATGTACTAAAGACTGATAAGATTATTTAAGGATTTCTGATAATTCAAACAAAGTAATCACCCATGTTTAAAAACATGCAGCAAAGCTTTAGAGGAAATTCCATGCTAAGTTATTCCCTGCTTATATAATGTATGTGAAGCTGTTCTTCTGCCATCCACTGGTATTTTGCCATTGACTGGTAGCTTTCATTGGAAAAACTTCCCATTTCATTGGGAGATTTCCAGTTATACCAGTAGGTTGTGGTTCAAGTTTCATGAGTATTTTCACACCCACACCTATTTTAGAGAATTGTTTTATACATAATTTAAAACATGAGATTTTAGGCAGAGATGGGGCATAAAAT
>JAVCKT010045683.1:0-17249 GCA_032273925.1 Rhynchotus rufescens
TTTTTCTTCTTTCATTCAAAAAAGTTCAACTTTCACCATATAAAATTATTCAAATCTTTATATGGATTAGAACAAGTATATTTTATTCTCATATCTGAGTAATATATTTCTTTTGTTAGTGAAGGATTTTTTTCTAAAAATATCTTCTCCCATCCCCACCCCTGCTCCTTTGGATGATGACAGGCCTTGATTTGTGTGTGATCACTGAAAACCTCAGGAAATTTGTTATTTCTTAATTTATTCAAGTTACCAAAAGATTTCTCTTTGAATAAGCAACTAAATACACACCTGATATTTAGCAGTCTTCAGAAATACATGCTACAACTCTGAATTTAAGTCTTTGTGTTTTGTTCTAATACCATTAGGACAGCCATGCAGTGAAACAGGTTGCCCACAGTGACTCTGAAATCCCCATTATTGGAGATTTTCAAGACCAAACTGTAGAAAATCAGAGTAACCTGCTTTCCTCTCATAGGTGACTCTGCTTTGAGTAGGGTGTTGTTTTGACTAGGGACCTCCAGAGGAGGCTTCCAAAATGATTTTTTGTATATTACTATAAATCTACATTTTCATGCCTCCATTTTGTCATCAGTGGAATAACTTAGGGAAAAATACGCTGTTAAAATTTATGAAAGTACTGAATATGATCATTTTTTTCCTATAAAAAAGATAAATGAATAGATCCTGTTAGACTTTTTTGAGAAGGTTGCACAGATACTACTTTGTATTACATTTTCTTACTATAGTGCATTCTCCCTAAAACCACAATGAGTTTTAATGTAATAGCCAAAAAACAGCTTCTATACATGATAAAGCCTTAGTTTCATCCAATATTAGATATGCCTACATACATTTTTTTATGTACATTTTATAAGTTGTTTGTGGGGATGAGAGATGGCAGGAGGTTTTATTCTTTCTTCTTTTTTTTTTTTTTTTTTTTTTTACCCTGGCTTTTATAAAAACATTATTTGAAATATGACCCTCATTTATTGTTGGAATCATTTTCACTTGGCCTTTGTTCTATATTTTTGAGATGTTTATGAAATTATAGAAGAACTAGAATTAATTTCTTCCAAGTTTGTCCATCTTAAATACCTTTTACAAAAGGTATATAATACCTTTTACAAAAATGTCTAAAAGAGAAAGTATTAAATATTTTTTGGAATTACCTTTCTCTCTTCTGAAAGAATTCACATGATTAGAAAGGATTAGATGCCACATCTAGTCAGCTGAAGTAAGCAGAAAGTACGATCATGCAATAGGATTAGTCTAGTTAACATTGTTTCCAGATGATACTTTCTGCATAATTATTTTCAGATACGATCAAAGATTAGTATCCCTGTGCTTAGTTTGCACTTACTGATCAATATTTACTACTGATACATATCACAGATGAGTTTATAAACTGAGGACTTTTCCAGACTTTAGTATACATATATATATATATATACATATATACAATATATATATTTACATGGTTTACATAGTTAAAAGGATTAAAAGATAAGTTCCCATGGTCAGCATACTTGTCTTATTTTGAAAGATGCCTCCAAAATTTTCTTCTCAGACAGCTTTTTTCAGCTCTTTAAAATCCATCTGTAAAGATGGAATTTAAAGAATCTGGATTTCAAGGAATACAATTTTTTCTATCTGTGTTCTTCATTTTTTTTTTGCAATATCAAAGCATAGAATACAAATGCAGGACAGATTTATAAAGCTAGATAAGATCTAATACATTATGCAAATATCAGAAGATAAGGATTAATTAAGTCTTTGTGCAGGATGCACAAATAAACTAATTCATTATGTAAATCAGGTACACATCTAGAATAGACATTTTGATACATATGATTCATCATATACAAACTCCTAAACAGAACATATTTTTGGTACAACATCCACAAGAACTTAATTTCTTTGCTTAGTTAGTGAACACACCAAAATATGACAATTTATTATTGTAGTAGTAGAAGAAACATTTATTCCTGAACGAGAGAAATGAGACTATTAAATCCTCTGGGGAGAGCACTTTCTTGCATTTGATTCTTTTGTATGAAGTCTCTTATACCACTCACATGACTTTCAGGAAAGCTTCTTTTCTACGCATATTTCAAATCCAAAAGACTTTTGACTTGATGGTTAGAAAGCAATTTAAGAATCAATGTAGTTTTTGAAGGGAGCATTAAAGCTATCCCATAGCTTTTGTTCTCATGACCAGGAACAACCCAAGTGTAAGACTGTCAAATTTACTTTTGAAAGAGCACTTTTCAAGATACTGCAAGGGAAAAAGAAAGCCTATCTAAAGCAGAGAGGAGTTAAAGGCCGCCTCCTCTTTCCATATGTATAATTTTTTGAAGCATAGGCTTCATTATTGTATTGTTGATTGTGTATCACAAGAAGGTAAGGAGGTTCTCTAAGCTGCTAAAGCTCCAAAAAAGGTCTTAAAGAAGAGAAAAACGTCTGATACCTAAACAAAGAGGGCTTTCAAACAGGAAATAATACCAAGATAATTTAAAAGCTAATACTCTAGAAAGCAACAAAGAGATTTTAAAGATAATTTGACTTTTTTTTTTTTTCTTTTTTAAAAGAAAGAAGCAAGATACCATTTTAGGTCCCTGAAATGTCTTATACTTCCAAGAAATAGGTATGATGACACGGAATCTCAGTTCTGTTATATAACCAGATTAACTGAATGAGATTATTTTCATTTTTGAGGGTTGATTTATAATTACCTAAATCACGTGTAAAATCAGGGTAGAAATTTGAAAAGCAAAACCAAAAATATATTAGGTTAAATAGAAACTAGGCTTGCTCTCTGTCTCAAGTAAAATGGAAAGTAGGTTAATCTGGATATAAATATCACAGGGGAGAAAGAGATGAAAGATGCCTTACAGACAGTGGAGATCAGCATATCTAGAATAATGATGTGTCCTCTAAGAAGAAAATCACATCTCAGCTCTCTAAGAGACAAGGCACAACATTACACTTGTTTTTTCGCACTTTACCATGATTTCACTGTGTGCTCCACTGTTACCTTTACTGTTGTCTTCACTGTTGCATTTACTGCTTCTGGATGACTGGAAAACAAGGATAGCTGCATGTAGGGTGCATCTTCATAAAGCTGACTGGGAAGAAATTAGCTAATCAAGTTCCAAAAGATTCCCAAATACAGCAGTTCACAACAAGCCTCCTCATGTCTTGGCTCCTTCTCATGACAGACCAGCTTTTTCCCTCCATTTATTTGTTCTCCCTCCTCTCTCCATGCCCTTATTTTGGATGACTTGGCTGGACTAAATTTGAGGAAACAACACTTTGGCCAATGTTGCTCTTAGTTTTTTGTAGCAACTGCTTTGTGGTCAAAAGTATGTTCCTGGCATGGCAGGAGCTGCTGTTTGCTCTGGAAGCAGCACTATTGGGTAGGGGTAGTGGGCTCACAGACCCTGTCCCTTCCAGCAAGAGGAACAATGGCCCTTTGTATGAAGTGTTTGTTTTTGTAAAAACAAGATCTCCTCTTCTGTCTAGGTTTTATCTGTATATTAAAAGCTAGTAATAACATAACATGTATCTGTTATTGCTACTTGATCACATTTTAGGCCATCTGAGGTACAAATACACCTTTCTTATATTTAAGTGATAAGCTGCATATTTCACTGAAACATAAATGCATGCTTATCCATTTCCTTAAAAGATTAATACATATTAAGAGAATTACATGTTTAAGGGGAACATTGAGACTCAGCTATAATATGCTAAAACTTTTAAAATATATTTTGATAAAAAGGAGTTAAAAGTAGCTCCCCAACTGCAAAGTAAAAAGAACACAGAGGATAACATTCTTTTTTTTTGTACATCAGGCTGTTCGTCATAGGAAACCTAAATGTAATTACTGTATTGATTTCAATTTTATTTTTTATCGATGTATAAGAGTAATCTTTCATTTGTATTTCCAATACTTATTCCCATAGATCTCATTTTACTCAATCTCAAGGTGTAACAGTCTGAGTTATAAAACAAAGCAAGTTTCTCTCATTTCTCTATCCTCATTTTTTTAAGAATAGGACTCGTAGAGAACATAATTCACACTGTAATATTTTTAGAACTGTCTCTTCAACTCTATAAGAATATACCAATTAACTAATTGTTTTTTTTTTTTGTCTGATCTGAAGCAAGCATGTGTAAAAAGATCACATATGAAAAAGGCAAAATGAATAGCAATAGATATTACTCTTTGGAAATTCTGATGCATATTGCAACCATATATCATCAAGAAAGCACAAACCAAAAAGCAGGTCATTGCTTAAAATATCCAGCAAGAAATCATAAGCATATGGGTATTTTTGAACTGCTTCTTGATTTTGGAGTACAGATGGATTGACCACAGAGTTGCAAGAAGGGTAACTCCACTAACTCTGAATCCAGAACTCAAAACTGAGACAGTCAATGGCAGCACATATTATTCAAAATAACATGCAAAATACACTTTTTCTCTTTATACCTACATATAGGCACCTGTTCTCATTTAAAGTTAAAATCTAAGAAGTTAGAACAATTATCTCAGGTAAATCTAAGAGGGTGGATCAAATTCTATTTTGGCCTTGTAACATTCAAATCTATATTTTCCTGTTTCCAATGACTTTATTAGCTGTCAATAAAGAGTCTAGGAGAAAGTATGCATCATATCTTCTGCTGCAACTGATCCCTGGGTTATCAAAGAAAACAAATTGGACAGCATAGGCTATAGCAGTCATCTGAGGCACTGCTCCCTGTTCTAGGACAATTTATGTATATTTTATTGTGCTTGATCACAGGACAAATCCAGAAATAATCTGCAGAGATTTATTATTATTATTATTATTATTATTTTAGCACTGAAGGTTAACTTTAAACTGATATGATAATCCAATATAAGCACTTCTCTGGAAAAGCAAGATAAGAAGATTCAAGATATTTTTTACAGGAGAATTTATCTTAATTGTTGATCTAGTCATGCTATGCAGAACTCTGAAATCCTGGCTTATTTTACCTCTGGTGCTACCCAAAAACTTCTTCATGGCCAGGACTCTGGACATGAGAACAGCATATTTTTACTTGTCATCTTTCAGGTTATTATTATGCAGATAGTCTAAGGGCAAATTGTCATTAGTATTCTTTTATAGTAAATTAAATATATCAGCTTTGTCCCCTGTGGAGTCCTCAAGCAAAGGAGAAATTACAAGCTTCTGTGAGGAATATACCTGTAAGTAGAAAATATATGCCTTCTTATAAGACAAAATACAAAAGTCTTATCAACAAATACAGAAAAAGTCAATATTTTACCTGACTGCTATTTTACCATAAGATCAGAAGAAGGCAAAAAGCAGGCAAATCAGCTGCCATGTTAGGCCCATAGCCACTATTAATAGAGGTATTAAATTAGTATCAAGACACCTGTGTATTATGTATCATTTTTCATTTTATTCCAGAGTCAAAAATAAATTAGTAGATGGTTTTAAAGGTAAATATACAAACTCTTTCCTGAAGTTACTTTCCTTTGCAGTTAACTATGGCAAGTAACTCAAACAGAAGTAGATAGTTCATATTATTTAGAGAAAAAGTGAGCAATATTATGAAAACAGTTGAGATCTGCTGGAAAACATGTTACATGTTGCTTTCCAAGGAATTTTTGATGTGATCCAAAAGAAACAAATTGTAATCAATGCCACTGATGGTATACATTGATTGATCTGTCAAAACAAGTTCTCAGCAGAATAATGATTTGTATTCATTGTCAATCATTTTTCTTTCTTTCTTTGATTGTAATTCCATAACTGTGCAAGTCAACTACAACAACAAAATACTCCAGTTACAAATAATCCATCTGCTTTCACAAAACAGAACAAAGGACACCTTGGATAAACACTGAGTGCTATGGAAATCTACCAGTGAAGGCTTTTGCAGTTTTAAATGTTGTTCTACATGTAAAAAAAGAAACACATAGCATTTGATAGTCTTACTTATTTCATTTTGTAGCTCCGTTTTCCACTCAGCAGCAAAATATAGCAAACGTTACACTATCCAGATGAAAATTATGATTACTAATGTAATATTGCAAATCTTTGTACTTGGAGAAAGCAGACTTTTTCAGACACTGAAACATAGAATTGTGGTTTAATATTGTAGTATTGTAGCTTTCCTTCTTGATGTGTATGCCTAATTCCCAGTAGATTCCAGCTGTGCACAGAAAGAAATATAAAACCTTTAGGCTAGATTTTCAAACATGGATAAAAAGGTCAATACAACAGCAAGAACATTTTATACAGAAAACAAATGTCAAGAAACATAAATTTGAAAGAGACCCTTTTGTTCTTCTTTTGGTCTTTCTTGATCTTTTATTTTTTAATATGGTTTAAATGGATGAAACTTTAGTGCTATAAATGCGGTACTCTGGGTGTTTCATTTTCCTAGAATTAGAAACCCATTTTCAAAGTACCACAAAAGTTTAAAGAAAGCACTGTAAAGCTAAGTGTTAAACATATGGGAATTCGAGACACATTTTTTTTTTCTTGCTTTAGTTTTAGTTCCCCTAGACACTTGCAACAGATAATTCGTTCCCTTTCTGAGGATTCCTTTTCTGATGCCACTTTCTGAAGGCTGATGTGTACTGAAATGTAAGGATATAAATTCTTGCTTGGGAAACTTCCTGGGTTATAATTAATTCATGCATGTTTAATTAGCTCATGTCATAAAACAGGTCGTGGATGGTACAACCAGAGTGATGCATAGTTAATCTGCATTTCATTAAGGCCTGCTTGGAGATACGATAAGCAATTATAGCCTTGTCTGCAAGGAATATGTGAAACAGTAGAATTCAAGATCCTGATGGGTAACATCTACCAAAAATAAGAAAGGTCCATATGACATGTAGGTAACTAAATAGGTGTAGTAGGAGACCAGCTTGGTTAAGAAGGGAACTGATGGCAGAGCCCAAATACAGAAATATAGTATGCAGGAGATTAAAGAAGGGAGAGCAACAAAGGAGGATTGAGAAAGATTTCCTTGTTAGGTGGGTATGATGTTAGCAAAGCTCTGCTGGAATTGAGACATGTAAATTGAAACTTGTTGACATGAAAACATATATCATAATACTAGTAGTAAAAGGATGAACATAGAAAACGTAGACTTGTTGGTAAATGAGATATAGGTAATTTGGCTTAGAGGAGATACAGGTGGGACTGAAGTACTCAGTTCCTTCTTCTCATCAGCCTTTACTAATAGACTCCTGACAGAGTCTGTGAGGACTCTGCACTTAGTAAAAGGCTTCAAGGAGGAGGAAGACGGTAGAGGAGAAATGACTTAGGGATTACTTGAGAGAAATTGATTCATAGAAGTGTATGAGTCCTCACAGGCAGCAAACAAGGGTGCTGGGAGAGCTGGCCAATACCCTTGCAAGGCCATTCTCCCTCTGGAAAGTGTGGAAACGGCTGGAGGCCAAGCACTAGAACCACAGCTTAAAGCTGCTTCACAGGAAGAAGGGTCAGTCCTTGCTGAGGTAATCCTGCAGAGCTTTTTGTAAGAGCTCTCCCCAAGGCCATCAGTGGGAGGAAGGGCAACCTTCACTGCACTATCCTGAAGTCGGCCCTTAGCCCAGGCAGCCAAACCCCTAGCAGACTATCTCTCCTGTTGCTCAGTTACATTTGGCATTTCCATTTCAACCCAAATGCATGAGTAGCACTTGTCATTCTCCTTCTCCCAGCCCACACCCTAACAGTAGTCCTAGACCCTATTCTAGACGTCATTCTTATTCTCATACAATTTACAGTGGTATTGATATTATCATTCACTTGATGATATTATAAAGTTCATTATAATCTCTCATAATATTATCACATTCTTGTTTAAAAAAGCAAGCCAATTTTAACTCCATATATTACAGACAAAGCTTGTGGAGAATTGTAAGGCATTTAAAAGAGCTATAACCTTTACTATATTTCACTTTATTTCTATAGCTTATGTTAGTGCTCTAAGGATGCTCTAGGTTTCTCAGATATCTTCACTGGCCTGGCAGAGTATGTCTGTTTACCAAGTAGTAAGCAAAGATAACCTGTCTCCATAGTGATTGACAGATTTGCGGTCAGACCTAGCTCTCTTAAGGATATTTTGAGTGAAAATATCCCTTGTATTACTTTTTTTCAGTAATACATGCTGACTGTAGTGCAGCACATGAATCTTCTTTCTTGGTTTTAGTCTTTCAGTGGGTCGAATAGTCCCTGCAGAGCTCTTAAATACAGCCTGGCTTTGTAGTATTACCTTTGCCAGGAGTTTTTATGTATGAAGTTAATGAAGTCTGCTTGCCCTCCACAACAGAAACAAGGTTTTATGTTTGAAAACAATGCCCTCTTTTAGCATTCAGTGCTCTTTGGAAAAACAGCTATATCTCTTTCTTACATCTTTCCCATACCTGTCACTACTAAACCTAATTGAACTCGGTCTTTCATTCAGTCTCCTGCTTTATCATACTGCAGCCACAATGCTTGGCCCAGGATGAAGGAATTGAGAGAAAAGTGCATCTCCACTCCACAGCTAGCCAGAGCTCTGCTAGGCCAAGAGACTGATTCTTGTAATGATATTTGCATGAAATGCTACCGGAAAAGGAGAGATTATATATTATATTATTTATACAATGTATAGTTTTGTTCTTCATGTGAAGTAGATGAAAATTGTCTGTATAGCCCTTTGAAGTCCTCTAAACATTTGGTTGAGACTAATACAATTGGTTTAAGATGTAGCTATTTATTAATTTGTGGGTTTTTTTTTTTTTTTTTTTAAGTTTTGTTTACTGTACATTATGTAAAGCTTGTTCAACCATCTGGCCTGAGGAGAACAGCATGCAAAGAATATGGCTGGCATCACCATATCAATTCCTGCATGATCACTCACAATCTACGAAGAAATTTAAGAAAGTTGGCTGCCAAGGTAAAAATAGGAGCTAGGAAGAATGCTACAGGAGCTCAAAGACAATCTAGATAAGGTCTGTTTCTCTGTGTACGAATGAACAATCTCCTGCTCCCGCAAAATAAGTAAGGAATAATATGATAAGTCCTTAAACATCAAACTTTTTTTCTTTGAAAATAATATTTGCAGTTTATTTCTCATACACAAGTTCTCCAAGCTGTGGATAAAAAGAACATAGGTATGTTACTAGGCATTAAGCAGACTATAGCACATTGGGAGAAAGTAGATGGTTACTTTATTCCTGGTAACTTAAGAAAGATTAAAAAATATAAAGGATAATCTTAGAAAAAAAAGTAATAAAATACTTCTAAATTTAAAGGGTGATGAAGATGCTGTTTCTACTCTAGTTCATGCCATACTCATCAGTTCCACAGACACTGAAGCAGTGCCTAAAACTAGGAGGTAATTTTGTTTATATAAACTTTTTTTGCATTTTAGAAGTCTAGTCAAAAGTAGTGGCTTCACTGAGCTAAACTTTAAAGAGAGGAATATTGTATAGTTCAGTCTGGCAGTGGTTTTAGCAATTTTTCTTTCTGGTAGATGGAAGCTGTGAATTTCACATTAATTTCACCTATACTACTGAACTATGTAGTTACAGGGGCTGTTCCTGAGCATTAGAATATACTGCTTGTTTTAAGGGATCAAATTATTTTACCTGTCCCTGGCAGAGAATTGAACCAGGAAAACCAGCACTCTCCCAAACAGTTTCCAGGAATGGTAGAGAGGGAGTAAACATTGTCTAGGTCATATTTTCCATTTTAATTTTAAAAGTAGTCTGTTCTGGATGGTAAGCAGGTTTAACAGCATACACACAGAAAGGCTGTTCTTCCAGGTATCAGGACCAGAGATCATTCCCTGACGTTGCCTAATTTAGCAGCTATGTCATGCTTATGTGCTTATCTGATTATATGATTTCATATCCCTTTCTCCACTTTTATCTAATATCTTTGTGTTTTGTGGCTATGCAAATGGTTGTGAGGAGGGTTTAGCAAGAGAGCTTGCAGTGGGAGACATGGAGATTCATCCATTGCTTGATCCTCAACACATATAAAGGAAAAATATATTATTTGTAGTTTTTACTTCTGACAACTCAGGGTTTACCTGGGACCACTAGTACAAGGGAAGAATTGTAATCTGTTTGCTGTTACCATTTTAGTTTTTACTTACTTACTTAAATATTTTATACATGGGTTTGTCATGTATGGTTCTCTGAGCTGATATATAGCCTGCTCTACACAATTGCAGAAATCTAATATATTCCTGAATGTTTGTACTTTATTCCTGATAGGCTGGTCACATTGGTCAGATACAATCATTGGTCAGATACACAGTTTCATCAGCAATGTTCACAATGGAAACTTTACTCACCTTCTTTTAAAAAAAAATACATATTTAAAAGAAGGCAGAGATTCTTACTACACTTACAATGCAGTAGCAATAATATTATGGTTTAACAATGTGAATACTAGAAGGAAAATAAAACAAAAATGTATATAATTTTCTTTAAAGTAGAAGATGGAGGGAAAAATCTGATCTAAAATGCATCTTATTTTTCCTCATTTTGTAACAACGCTCTAACAGAAGCCCCTTCCAGCCCTCATCCATCTTTCTTCATAACTACTTTAGTCTAGGTTGTGGTCATAGAGACGAAGCATTGCATTAAGATAGTTCCACAAATAAAAACATAGAAACATGCTGTCTTAAAAGTGACTTTGGATTTAATATATTTTAATGTTATACAAAAATAGAAAAATGTGCTATTCCTCCTGTGCTACATCTTTTAGACATCACATTTTCACATTTCCATAATTTGTTCAAACAGATGAAAAAAAAAAAAAAAATTTCCATGTGAGTTGGAAGGACAGAGAAAAGAGGAGAAACTTTTCTAAAAGATGTTCTTAAATACGACTCCAGATAGATTAACAGGGCATTAGCATGCTTTCCCCATTCATTGCCTGGACTATCATGTCTCTGTTCCTGAAACTATTTCTATGAATCAAATAAAGTGATATCAGTTGCTTAGTTATGTGCCTGTCATACATTCTTTTTTTTTTTTTCCTATTTAAAATCATAATTACATTTTTCTCTGAAAAAAAAGATTGTTTTCATATTATAGGAATTTCAAGATATTTTTTCAAATGTCTTGGAAAGGCAAAACATTCGTTATTGCTTTAATGAGAAAACTGTTTTGCTCTAGAAGATGCATTGAAAACAAATACAAGAAAGGCAATTATTTTACATGGAGCTAAGAAAATCTGCACTTCCTTGCAATTATTCAACTGATAGAAGATTTTTTTTTTAATTTTGCAGAGATTTTTTTTTAATTTTTTGCATAAAATGTAAACCTGACTAGTTCGTGAATTTCTTGTAAAGTGATCTGAATTATATGTATATATCTACCACCTGACACCTGTTTACTGAGAAAAGCTATTGATTTGAAGGTTTAAGAAGAAACTGAAAACAAATATTAAAATAATATGAACAAAAATGTGTGTTTTCTTTTAAGAGTTAAAAGCAGAATATGACTTTCTAAGTAACTGACTTTTGTACTATCTTGTAAATCAAAATGCTTAATGTCCAAACTAAATGATTTTGTACTGTCATAAATTACTCTAATAATATTTTTAATATTACTGTAAAAGAGTATTATGTATAATAGTATGCATAATCAAGACACAAAGTGCATTTAAGCATTTGTTACTTTGAGCTTTTTCTAAAACAGATGTTCTTGACCTCTCTTGCTTATCTTCTGTCTTCTAATTAAGAATATTTTCAAACTGAAACAATATGTAACATAAATTCTTATGTCTTTTACAAAGAAGAAAGAAAAGACACAACATATTAATCAGTGATGCAGTCCAAAGTGAGAGGATGGAAGGGCCCAGAAAGACTTGAATGGCAAAGATTTGATAATAAAGCCTGAAACTATGTTTTGCCATGGTTTGAATTTTTTTTTAATGTAGAAAGGAAGATGCAGGATTTTTTGTTTTGTTTTTATATTATCAAAATCTCCCAAAGCTTCACTATGAGATTGATAACATTCTTTTTCCTTTCTGTCTTTCTTCACAATAAATTGCAAGGGAAAATGATATACCAAATAGGCAAGGAAAAAATTACTTTGACAGAGGTAGGAATGCATACACAAAACATTCTGATACCAGAATAAAACTTTCCTGTAATTAAACTTTAAGACTGAAGAATTGTAAGAATATTTTTCACCATCAGGATATCTTCATAGACATTCTGTAAGAAAGAAAGACCTTTTTAACTTTAAAGGCATCTTTAGAATTTTAAGGGCAGAATCTAAGAAACACATGGAGGACTACATAGTACACAGAGCTACCTACCTCTATAGCAACACTCTCTACACCTGCACTTGCTTCAGTATGTCTGTCTTTTCTTGTTGTTACTGCCATTGCTGCAAGCTGTTACAGATGGGTAATTGGAAGCCAAACAGTAAAGTAAAACAAAGATCAGGGATTCTTATGAGGAATATTATTAAATCCACTGCTAATATTTGATTACTATTAACCAATTATTTTTATTACTTTTTCTCATTCTCTTATTCTAAAAAATACCATGTCCTGTTTTATCCCTTATCAATGTTTTCTGTGTATGTAGCTATTGCAGTGACAGAGGGACAAAATGACTTCTAGTTGCTAAAATACTCCACGTTAAAATAATTTATCGCTCAAAACTAAATCTTTACCTGAAAGTGTCATGCTGAGCCCTACAGATGTAGAGTCGATAAGTCAATCAGAATTCAATTTGCATTCATGCAACTTTTCAAAGTAACTATTTTTGTAGCTGACATAAAGATTAAGGGGATACAAAAAAGGGTGTACCTGTGCATGTATTTTCCTGTGGCTAATCAGTATTACAAAATGTGATTTATCCTACTTTAAAAGAACAGAGCTATAAAATTCACACCATTCTTATATTTTAGATATTGAATGACTATATAAAATACCTTATTGGTGTTGTCTTTGTACAACTTTAAATAAAAGGAAATTCTGATATCTCTAACTTGAGGGACAATTACTCAGAAAACACTAAACATATAATATTTGAATGAGCCTTCAGGAGAAAATAAATAAAACACATGCAGAGTAAAAAAAAAATACATACTTGAGTTTTTGGTAGCAAATGTGTCAAGACTTTATTCAGCAAATAAAACATAAAGTGATCTCAATCATAATAATGTTTAGGAAGCAACAATAGGATTAATCAATATTTTTTCATAAAGACTTTGATTCAATAAAACTAACGGACACAAAAAGTACAAGTTGAATGATGCATACATGTTCTTATTGGTTTATAAATTCCAGTAAAATACATCAAGTTCTAAGCTGGTCTATTTACATAAATGAACCTGACTTACAATAGCCTTTTAGCAATTTGGAATAGCCAGCTTTTAGATTGAAATTTCCTGCCTGGAAAGGCCTGGGGGTCTCAGCAGACATCAAGTAGAGAATCATACCTACCTTGGATTAATTGCACACACACTGTAGAAAACAGTATTCATATCCATTTACAGTCAGTAAAATGAAGTAATTCATTTAGGGATGAAAGTTATCTCAGTTATTTTACATATCTGTCTTCGAATGAAATGAATCATGACCTACAGTTTTCCATTTCTCTCCATTAATTTTAAGGGAAGGCTAGAACCAATGCATACAAGTATGGACCAATGGTATTGTCATTTCATGTATGAAACCGCATTATCTCATATTCCGTGATAATTAGTCATTAAAACAAACAACAACAGCAATAACAAAAACATACGAAACTTCAGGCATTCCTCAGTGATGGTTTCCTCTTGTAGTCCAATGAATTTGGAAGAAGAATTTAGGAAACTACCAAAAATTCACAATAGGAGACATCTTCAAAATGGTAAACTTCGTTGTCTGATGAGTCAGAGGGCAGAAGTCTAAGAGTACTGGATGGTGGTTGCTTACATACAGACATACAGAAGAGCATGGGTGAGTGTGAAACTCTTGACCGAAAATAGGACGAAGGTGCTAACACTAGTAAATTGTGAGAGAGAACATTTGGATTTATGAGCACAAATTCCTCACTGGGACTTCATGCAGGCAAGCAGCCAGTTCCACTAGAGGTATACAGCTAGGCACTGGTGGTGAGGTAATTCTGAATTGGCATAAAAATCTGCAGTCTTTGGCAGTCAGAAAGCTCCCACCTAAAATTATTTTTTTACAGCTGAGTGATAATTGCAAGGAAAAGTTTCATGGCAGATCTTTCACAAAGTCACATGGGACGCTGCTTTGTAAAAAATGTTTTCAGGTGTTTTGCATCTTATTTATAGCTAGCACTTTTTTTTCTTTTTTTTTTTTTTAATAGCAAGCAGAAGGAAACTGGCAGATTATATTTTCTGAACACTCCTTCACAATTATGTCCTCTGTGCTTCGCCAAGGCATGACTCTTGCTGCTCTTGATTAATTCACTCTGCTTCCACTTTCCAGGCAAAATGTCAGGGTAAGCAAAAATATTCCTGCCTCTCTTTGCAACTCAGATTCTAACAGCTTTGATATGAGTTCTACAACCAATCACAAATATGAGGGTAATTTTAGAAGTCAATTTGTGCTAAAAAATAATTTAAATTAATTTTTAATAATTAATTAGTGCTGTAGTGAAAGTACAGTAGAGATCTGTGGACTGATAGCTATTTATCAAACAGCCTATTCATAGTTCATACAGATAATAACTCTGACAAGAAGAAAAATGAATATTGGGAGACATTAGAGAAAACTATTGATTACCAAGAACATATAGGAGGTAGAATATAGATGTCAGTCAATTTAATTGGTCACATCTCTGTTAGCAAGTATCTTCAAGCATTTGATCCATATATATTCCCATTATCTGATAACTTTGAGCTTCAGGTGAAATTAAAAGAAATTTTTTCACTCTTAGAATCAGTGAGATGAAAATGACAGGGCCATTCCAAATGTATAAAAGTGATAGTCATAAATACAGCAATTTTAAATGTAAGTTCTAAATATAGACATTTTAAATAGAGCAGTAGATCTTTCAGTGGGGAGCTGAGAGGGTCCATGCGCAGAACGTTGGCAGAAGATGAAAAAAGAGGAGGCAGTCATGTCTTTTCCACCCCACTCTCCCTTTAACGTATTCTCCCTTTTTGTGAGGGAATGAGGAACTAAAGTTGTATTTTAACTGCTTGCAAACAATCTGACAGTTTTCAAATGCAATAGCTTCTCTGGACATATATATATATATATAAAATAGGTATATACATATATATATGTATGTATATGCCATATAGTCACCATTGATGGAAACAGTCCTGGGTTTTTTACTTGCAGAAGACAAAGTGGTCAGACTTTGGCAAGAGAAGCTGAAAGTGGAGCAGACTTGTCTTCTTTATTTCAATTTCCTTGCATCATCAATTCTTTAATTCTATTGCTTCCCCTCCAAAAAACAATGGGTCTCATCAGTGCTTATCTTGCTTTCAGTTTTTCCAGTCATTTTTCTTGAGTAGTTGTCAGATTATTCTGCCTATTGTGGCCCTTTCCACTCACCTCACCTGCTATCTGGCAGCTTTTGTTTCTTGCTTGTCTCCTATATGCAGCTATGTACATCTTTGACATTTCAGTGGTCACACTGCTCTTCCTGCCTCCCCCCACCGCTGCCAAAAAATGCTTACGCATTGTGTCACAGTGTTACAGAGAATTTATATGCTCGTTAGCTATGTTCAAGGCAAACTAATGTTTATTATAATAAACATTATCCTGATTAAAACAATATCCTGATTAAAAAATGTAGGATTGATACGTGTTGCAGGACTTGCCTTTGGCTACCCCACTGCATACTTTCAGCCACCAGATTAGGCTATAAGGCTTGTAGAAGATGAGAAAGTTGTTGTATCCCTAGGTGTTAGTGTCTGGCATCTATACTCAAACTAGCTCATTATTTAATACGGCCAAATTCCCTCTCAGCCTTTTCCTGGGGCTATGTGCCTATAAAGGAACAGACAGGAACAATTCCTTTGTGCAGGATCAGCAGCTGAGCTGTTCTGGGCTAGATGAAGGGAAAATGCGAGTGCTTGTACTTCACACAGGAGCAATTTGGCTCACAGTAAGAATTCAAATGCTATGCACAGAAATAATACTAAAGCAGAAAAGAGATGAGCCAAAATGTTCAGCTTCCCTGTGGTCTGATCTTTTGAAACAATCCAATTTCAGTGTAAAATAACACACACTAAGGAGGCTCCAGTTTGTTATTTTTTCTGTACAAAATGCATCCATTGCTATCAGTCTTGTCAAGTACCAACACCTGACAGATACCATTCAGTTGGTACTGATACCAACTTTAGTTGAAAATGTAATAAACTGATATTGAAATTTGTTTAAATGGGATGTCACTATTGCATCGTAGAGAAACTCCAGTCTCTTTGGAAGTAATATCAAACTTCCCATTGATATCACTGGAACTGTAGATTTTTTTTTCAGATACTATTTAATTAAACATCTAACTAAAATTTTAACAGGAAAATATTGTCATAAGTCATTAAAATATAAATATTTTTCGGTGACTCTATTAGCAATGTTCTGTAAGAATATGGAACTTTAAGGATCTCTGAGGCCAACTAATTTCCATATCTCTCTGCAACTTCTCCATCTAAGAAAAAGAGATAGTAACTATATAAAACCAGTAAATTAGATTCTAAAATTTACAAACAACTTGCTTAAAATTATGTTGAACTTCAGGGTTAATCTTTTTTCTGGTCATTTAGACACCCAAACACTGTTCAGCATCTGTACCTTGGTCTAAGAGGTATAACAATATATAGGCATAAGTAAGGTGTTTGGATCCGAAAATTCCATTATGTAGATTTACAAAATGTCCAGCAGAAGAATTCTTTGCATTTTTAGAGCTGTGTGCTATGAACAAAACCTGTATTGCTAGAATAACTGCATTTCTAGCACTAAGATTTTGAGATGAGTGATGTTTACAGCTTTTCAGTATTTTCTGTTTCAGAAAAGCAAATAATCCCCAAAACACATCTTATCAATGCATCTCAAGATAGACAACACTGTAATCAGTCAGAATTTTCTTTTATCTTTGAAAATCTTGAACTCTTATTTGTTCTTATATGCCTTAACTAAGGTGTTCCAGTTGCCAAAGGTGCTATCAGCATTCTCGGTCTCAGATTAAAAAAAAAAGTTATTTTAGCTATGTTAGCACTTATCACACAACCAGTCACATTTAGACTGAAATTC